>PVHY01004018.1:32515-99466 GCA_004024945.1 Uropsilus gracilis
TTTTTTTTTTTTTTTTTTTTTTTTTTTTTTTTGAGGCTAGGTCTCGCTATTTTTGCACACAGAACTGCAGGCTCACGTTGCCTGGGGTACTACGGACTCAAGCAATCCCCAGCCTCAGCTCCCCAGGTAGCTGGATTACAGTGTGCTCCACCATGCCCCACCTATTTTTTTGGAACTAGGTCTCGCTACGTTGCCCTGAGTGGGACCCAAACCGCAATCCCTGGTCCCCACACGGCTTCCTAGGCTGCCGCTTATAGGAATCCACCACCATGCCCGGCCTGAAATAGCATTTTTTACCTCTTTGCATACATTTTTACATCATGGTAAACAATTTGAATATAATACTAATTGGTATGAGAAGTCACTTAAAGGTTATATACAGGATAGCAAACTGAACTGATTTATAGTATTAAACATTAGTTGAACTTTCTCCTGAACTAAAGTTTAATGCTATCATCTTAGTCTCCTTTTCATTGTGTACTTTGCTTCCCTGAGTCCTCCTTTAATGAATCCAAAATATGCTGAATCTCTCCTAATTGTTTTCAAACTTTGCCCCCTTTCGCTAGCCCCCCACGTTACATTCTGTCATACTTCCCTGTTTTACTTGTGTTTTTAACAGTCCTCTGAATTTACTTCATATATTTACTTGCTCATGATTCACCTAGCTGCAATATTTTGGAGACATTTTCTTTTCACAACTGTACTCTTGGAACTTTGATAGTGCCTGAAGCATTGGAACATGACAAATGACTTCCTAGCTGGTTCAATTAGAAAACATCATCAAAACATTTGGATATTGATTCCAAAATGTCTCCAAAGTATATAGGATCTATGGATCTAAGGATCAAAATAATATCTACAATACATATTTGGAAACTAAATATTGTGATGAATTGATCTGTATATTAATTTTTAGGCGATTGCTTGAACAAGTCATTACAACTATAAAATAGCACACAACATGTTTGAACTCTAAATGGTATAATAATACCAAATGTTGCCGTTCCAGTGTGATATAAACAGAAAAAGATGAACTATGGTCTACTTATATATATATTTGATACTGTATTTCATGAAATATTAAATCCTAAATAGTCACAGAATAATAACACTATGTCAAAATAAAAAAAAATGATTTAAGAGCCTTCAGTGCTTTTAGTTATGATGAAGCATAACAGAATTACATTTTCCCATAAATTTTCTGATTAATTGATGACAATCTGCATGAAATGAGCACATTTCTTTTAAAACCATCTAAAAATATTTTCTTCAGGTGTTTCAACAAACCATGACAGGATTAATCTATGCTAATTAAAAATGAATGAAATATAAAAATATTGTCTAATTGAAATTTGATCTTCAACATGATTATTTCTTCTCTCTAATAAAATTTTTGTTTTTTAAAGAAAAGTTACTATTCTCCAAACTTTCATTATTTTAACTTTCCATATAAACTTACTCAGAATAAACTTAAATATTTTAATTATGCATTAAATATTTTAATTATGATGTATAATAATTAATTTGCAATTCCAATTCATGTTAAGTAAGATCAATATTATTCAATCAATGTGTCTTGGCATTCTTGCTTGCATCTCAGTTTTGGTTAATGAAAATGATGTGCTATTTCAGAAAACTGAAATAATATTTATATAATATATACAGAAATGAAATAACTGGAAATTATTTTAAGCATAATACAGTGTAAAAAAAAATTTTTTTTTTTTTTTAGACTATGTCTCGCTATTTTTGCCCGTGGAACCACAGGCTCTCGTTGCCCGGGGTACCACGGACTCAAGCTATCCCCAGCCTCAGCTTCCCAGGTAGCTGGGATGACAGGGGCGCACCACCATGCCCAGCTATTTTTTTTTTTTTGGAACTAGGTCTCGCTCCGGGCCCCAGGCGGGACTCAAACCGCGATCCCTAGCCCCGGCCGCTTCATAGGCTGAAGCTTACAAGCACGAGCCACCGTGCCCGGCTGTAAATTTTTAACCAAAAACATATATAGCTTTTTTTTGAATAAAGGCATTGATGCCCAACAAAAATAAGATATAAAGAAAGTGGAATTTGTAGTTACCAAAAAATAGTAACAACATATAATAAATAAATTTTTTAAATTTAACAAGCATCTCTTAGGACTAATCATGAAGAAAGAGAAACATTTATTGCTAATTGTAAAGTGATGTGACACTAAGAAAACTATATACAATTTAGAAGCATGTAGATAGTATGAATAACTCATCAATGTATGTTTTTAAACATACAAGTGCTTGGGCAAAAAGATATTTTATGAAAATTGGAGCAGAAATAGAAAAAAAATTAAACATGTGAGGCTATGTCACACACATATAATATATGAGGCTAAAGCACACACAGATAAAAAACATATATCCTTCACTACCCTTCAAATTCACCTATCAATATATAAAAATGTAATAGGGAAAACAGATTTTCAAAAATGATGCAGAAACAACTGGATATACTCATAGAAAAGACATGCACAAACTCAAATATACATACACATACACCTTGAAAATGAGAAGTTGAATTAAAAGGAAGGTAAGACTTTAGAAACAATAGAAAAAGAAATCATAGGATAAATATTCACCAACTTGGGGTAGGCAAGGGTTTCTTACTGTCACAAAAGCACTATTTTTAAAGTAAAACTGAGAAGTTAATAGAAAATGTTCATAACATATAAAATGTCAAGAGTGAACTTGTAATCTTCATTTGGTTTCTCACTTTTTTCTTTTATATTTAAAACTACAATTGATGACATTTCTAGCTCTTTATTTGACCTTTGACCTGCAGCTTTAAAAACATATATGACTTAAGATATTTTTGCAGACTACATTTTTACAATTTTTTTTTTTGCTGCATAAAAGTTCTATAATACTGTTGATATTCCAAATGGAACATAAATTCTAGCAACTGTGAATGGGTTATATAATTCTGAGTCATCAACATGATGCCAATTTATAATTGGCATCAACATTTGGGAGCTCTGGATGCATTTGGAAATTTAACAACATAAGTGAAAAAGTTGTAAACTTCAAATGAGAGGAAATTTCAAAAGGAAAAATGTTGACTATGTGTCAGATCATATCATGTTACTCAAAGTCCCCTAATAACTTTCTCTTTTGTACAATCCACAGGATGATCCCACAGTTCTGGTGATTATTGTCCTTACTCCCTTATTTCTCCGATAACACTTCCTCAGCTGTCTTTTTTTTCTCCCCAACTGCAGTTAGAATGACATTATCATATTCATTGAAAATGCTGGGCATGCGCCAATGAGCTTATAATCAAGTTCATTTTCAAATATCATTATTCTTTCCAGAGACAATTTTTTGTCCTTTCTAACCTTTTTACCTCATACATAATTCTTCCCTCATTTATTCTTTTTCTTACCATTCAACAGTACTTAATACATATGCTACTAGTTTTCCTGTATGTGTGGCTTGTTTGTTTTTATTAGAAACTCCCTATGTTCTCCCTATGTTGCCCGCAGTAGTCTCAAACTACCTATGGACTCTTCAAGTGACCCCTAGCCTCAGCCTTGCAGGTAGCTAGGATTACAGGTGCATGCCACCACACCCATAGATTTTTAGCTATTTTTTACTAATAAAGTTCAAATATGAGCATTGGAACCTGAAATGATGAAAATTGGGAGTAAATTTGAAATAGATTTGTGATGTTACGGTATTTTTGTCATAAATATTTGTGGTCATGATGGTAATTAGAAAAGTTGCAATCTAAATGTTACAGTCAAGTAACATTAAAGATGGAACAATCTAGAAGACAGACAAAAGCTTAGTTTTATGATTTATTCTCAGATCATCATGTTGTTGCTTCCATGACTTTCTTAGACACCATGAAGTCAAACATTTGTATGAGGGGAGACATTGTAGTGGTAGAATTCTAATTTGAACTTGGTAATTCAAAGTCATTTGAAAGGGGTGGAACTAGTATGTAGGATTATTTTCAGTGTGTCTGCTGATGCACTTACCATAATATTTTATCTAGCAGTAGTTAATTGAGTAGGTTAGATATTCCCATTGATTTCTCTGTCAAATAATTTGTTCATGCATATGGTATTTATTCTTTACCATTTGGCTTCATAATCTACACGGGATTCTTCATGATATAAATATGGCCTATCTTTCACATAACTTTTATAAAACTTCAATTTCATAAATCTTACAACTTTCCCCCCCAGAATTATAGACCAAGCATAAAGGATACATCCTATTTAAGCTCTAGTTGTTTCATTGTTCCATTATGTTTACCATTAAAAATGTTTATTCAAATTTCATCACTATAAACCTCTTTCTATATAATATTTTATCAGTATAGCTTTCCAGGTAGAATTTATTTGACTTTGACATTAATTGCTTTCATTCAACATTCATTCATAGACCCATTACTCCACCAAATGATGCATTAATGAAATTCAGAATTGTTCTGGTCTGATCAATCATATTACCTTTTTGATGGCACTGTATAAAGTTACACATCAATTAGATATTCAATAATTTAAAGAGTCAGTTTGTTTTCATTGTGCTAGTGTATAGCTGTCTTATTTCTTAATTCTATATTGATGTCAATTTTTTTGTCCATGGCTATCTTTTCATAGTTGATAAATCTTGAAGGTATTATTTTTCCTAGTCAGTTTAACTCATTTGTAATCTCTAATAGTCATAGTTTACTTAAAATGCACACATTGCTCTTCAACATAAATAAAATATGTAATGAATGAATCAGTTATATATAGTAAAATCAACTCTTTAAAGTTGACAATGTGTATTTCTTTATATATAGATACATATTTTTTTTAAAAGGAGGCACAGTTTATCCTTCCATTGGATCTGCTGAAATTGATCAAGGATGAATCTATTTTATAAAATAATTAGTTCTATCTAATTATTTCTAACCTCTGAAATTCCAGTAAGAACATATTTTCGTAGAGAAAAATCATTTTCTTCCACTTGTAAATTAAAAGGTAAAATATTGAATTCACCTGAAGTTGTTCCATTGCCTTTGGTCAATCAAGTAACATTTGCAAAAAAGCAAACAGAATGCACTTGAGGAATAAATGGCTAGTATGAAAATAAAGCATATTATTTGTAAAATGAAGCTGTTAAGATCAAAAAGGAATATTGAGTTTCACAGACAGGTTTATTACAATAGAAATTATTGTTTCACAGTTCTGGAGTCTTGGATTCCAAATTGAAGGTATTGGCAGGACAAGTACTCTCTCAAGTCTGTAAGGGAGACTCTTCCCTTCTTCTCTAAGGTTGTGATAGTTCCAGACATACCTTGTCTATTGGTGGCATCCTTTAATTTCTGTCACCATCTTCATGCAACTTCCCTATCTTTGTGTCTCTTCTTATGAGGATACCAGTTATGTTGATCTGAGGTATCTAATCTTAACTAATCGGATTTGAAAAGATCTGATTTCCCAATAGGTTCATATTTTGAGATACTCAGGGTTAAGATTTCAGTATATCCGTTTGGGATACAATATCTAATCAAATAGACCACCCCATAGCCAAAAAGTCTGCATCCAGTGACCAATGAAAGAAAAAATATTGGTTATTACTAATACACAATTTTTTTTCCATGGTTATTTTTGCTTTCCATCAGATAGTTAGGTTGGTGAATTGTATACTTTATATCCAAGGGAAAAAAGCAGATACATAAATGTTAAGAGTCATATGTGGGAAAGAAGAAATCAGATGGAAGAGATTGATAGCAATCTATGAGGCTAGCCTACAGAATGGGGACCTCAAAAATGGCATCCAATATGGGGCCCAACTCATGGGAACCCATATGTGTGTTTTTTTACTCTTAAGTTGCCTGTCTACTCCTCGTTTATTTTCTGGGAGCCGAACAAACCCCACCCCCTTCCAGAGTTCACTAAAACTTAATGGCAGCTTGACCTCGTAGCCTATGTCAAGTGAATGGGGCCTGAGTCTGATGGGAGTAGGCTTTGGATCCATCCAGTAAACCATACTTTTTCCTACTCTTCTTCCTTCCCACATGGGACTCCTAACATATAATGCCCCAGCCACTTTGTAAAGCAGGTGCTGATATGATGTCTAATTCAAAGAGGGGAAACAGACACCAAAAGCTTGATCACACTGTCCAAAACACACAATTAGGCTCTGATAAGGATAGAATGCTAATCATAAAAGTACCTTCATGGATCAACTTCTGGGCTCCCAAAAGTAAAAATTTCAGAACTCTCAATAGAAAGACTGTGCTCTTTAATATGCACATTAAAACCAGACCACTTGACAGACATTCCTTTTCAGTTCAAATTAGGACAGAGCAAAAGTGTCCCTCCCCTGGTTGAAACAGCAGCAATATTGTTAACAAATTTTCCCAGATTATTGTTCTGAGTTCTATATACAGGTTAGGCTGCCTTTGTTGGACGAACAACTATCTCTGAGACCCTTTTCCTTGTCTATAAACAGAGCAGGGAGGTGATCCCAGGGCTCTTCTCTGTGCTCAGAAATGTGTAAAACAAAAGAAAAATAGAATGTAGGATAAAGAAGGAGCTTTGTCCATAAAGATTTAAATTCATTAAACATTTAACTCTGCTCCAAGCTGCTTTTTACTCTGAGGTTTTTTTCCAGTGTGAATTTTAACACCTTGTTTGGCACATATTTGTAAACACACATGCACACACCCCCCACACTTGAGAGCTCTGATCTGGTACCAAAGCTAAAGCTCCCTTGAAACCACATTTCTTCTTGAATCACATGGTGACAGGTTAATGCCTCTGTTCCACTTCTGTGTGCAGTGCCAGGATGATGGATGACATAATGTGCAAGCGTCCAACTGAAGAAAGCCACTGAGCCTTGGTATGAATTTAGGTGTTGATGAAAGATGAGCTCTAGCTTAAAAGAACATATGTTTTTCACGAAACCTCAGGAGAAACTATTAAAAATGCACTATTCATTTTTACGAGAGATTTAATTACTGGTTAGGCAGCATATAGCAATATTCCTATAATCTTGTTTCAGTGGTTACTGTGAAGGATTAGATTGTGAAATATTTTGTACATGACTTTAGGTAATTGGATGTTAGTAGGGGTAACAGTCTTATTCATGTGTTATTAAAAAACTTCTATTGAGAGACCTGGTATAGTGCAAAGGCTACCCTGTTTCATTCTATGGTTTGACATGTAATTGATATGCCAATCATGATAATAGACACCTAGTATTAATTTTTGAAATGTTTTGAATTAAAATTTGTTACTCCATAGTACATAAGAAAAATTGTATATTTTAACTTCAATTCAATGTTTAAATTGACCATTTTAAACATATATACTTAAGTTCTAACTTCTTATTCTTGGAGTAAAGAGTCAGCTGAGCTCCATAGCTGCATTTACGTTGGTCAAAATTATAGAATTAGCTGTTGCGTTCAGTAGACTGCCAGACAGTTGGAGTAAAATTCAGTCAATATGAACATTGAAATGTACTTCTTTGGGACTTCTGCTTGATGCATTAGAATATCTGAACTATAATAAGAGTTATGTAGTACAATGAGTGGAAATTATGCTGGAAGAATTATTCAACATTAGGGGAATAATTTAAGAATTAATTGAACTTCTAATAAGATACTCCTGTATTTACCTCTAAACCATCACTAGATTTAAGGTCTACATTAATTTAATCATTAATCTCAAAGAAAAATATTTCAGTGTGTGTATGTATACAGTTTTATATTAATAACATACATTTACCCTTAAAATATCATGATTCATCTCTTTAATATAATAATGTGTGACTTATTCTTTCAATGCAAAAGTTAAATTTTTTTGCATTTCCAATGGTCATTTAAAATTGGCATTTTTGATACTTCCATGCTTATCATTCTTACCTCTGACATGTTTAGAATTAATACACTCATAAAGGAATTGAATAACCTTTTAGTTTATTTGTGTTTTTATCTGAAATTGCCTGATTTACATTATTTTCCCTTCTTATTCTCTACTATGTGCAGCTGCCAGAATTTACATTATAATCCTAATAAAAATAATACTCTAGATCCCAGATCAATGCAAATGTAAAACTGGATTGTTTCATGGGGATCAATATGAGCAAAACCTATTAATATATTCCAGGGATTGTCAGTTTAGTTATTGTGGTATTATTATTTCATATTGATTTTTGAGTCAGTTACATATTTTTGATTTGAAATACCATCAAACAAAATGACATGCTTCCGTCAAACATTTGTATTATCAAAATGGGTAACTCAGTTTCTTTTTTTTTCAATTCAGACAAAAATTTGACTGCTATGTTCAATTGTGTCAGTTCTGATCTCCCTGTGGGTGTTACTATTACCCATCCTGAAATAACAGTTCTACTGGTGGTTTAAAGAACGATTCCTTGCAACTTCTCTTGTGATTTTTAAAGCTTTTAAAATATAAGTATTTCTTGCAAAATTGATACTGCAAACTTATATCAGTCCTTTTGAATTGTCTGATATTGATTTTTAGTTCTTGAATTGAGAATTCAATTGGACATGAAGAGAAGGACAATAACTAAACTACTATGTGGTTATTCAGAGGTAAAGTAGCTATCATTAATGGATAAGAAATGAAAGTAAACACAGAGATTAATATTTAGAAAAAACTAGAAAGTCCCTACTTTTAATGATTTCATTCAGGGCTAACTGCTAGAAACTCTATAAAAAACTTGATTAAAAGAGGTTATTGATATTTTCCACAGCATTAAAACTAAAGGTACATCAAAATCACTCACAAAAATCTAAAGTTTGAGATTATGATAAATGAAAAAAGTTTAAGTCTTTGAACACATAGTTCTCTAGGTGAAAAGCTGTAGATCAAGATAAATCATAGAAAACATGTATTATGTCAGTTTTGGATCTCAAAAGAACTAACTCCACCAGAGAGGGAAGGCTTCATTTCTGACTGAAGCCAAATGCACATGACCACAATGTGAATTTATTGGGATGGTTATGAGGGATCTACTTTACAACAATATAAGCATATGATTCCATTGATAGCAAAAAACGGAGGGTCATGAACTTCCTGGCAAGACTTGAGAACCTAGCAACTAGAAGGCCTGGGAGAGTTCCTGGCAGCATCCTCCACTTTGCATACCAAAGGCCCAGGTATCTCCTGCCAAAATCTTCAGGTGCACAGGTATGGTGTCCATCAGCATCATAAATTGACTTAAATTTGGGGTCTATTTTTATACCATTTTTCAGAGGCATATAATGAAATTGCTGTTAATTATAATTTAGATGGGGCTCCTGATTCAGTCAAGCTTTTATCTTTCCTTGCCTTTGCATATTTATTATTATTTAGTAAAGAAGTGGTTGCTTTTTATTTGATAAGTTAAGTTGCTCTGTCTCCATTGCCCCTACTTTATAGTTAGGGCTACTGCAATGTCAATACACAAACATCTCAATCAATAGGAATCAATAAATATCAAATAGTTCTTTCAGAAAAGATGGAACATAAATTTACTTTTACATGCAAATAAATAGTTTTATTGCAATGTAACATATGTTGGTAAATGTAGAAGTAACACTTGTTATTTAAAAATAAATTAATATAAATATATCAAGATAATTTATTATCTAATAGACTCATGAAATGATGTTATATTCCCTATAAAATAAATACCCTTTTGTTTTGCCTCCATAATTGCAGGAGTTTTTCTGCTACTCATTGATAACTTTTTGTTCATCTTGTTATAAGGCAGCCCCGAAAGGAAACAGGATAGATTAAGTATGATATTTTTATTTCTTAATTTATAGAAAGTTATAGTTCTTCATTTAGAAATTTATTTTTCTAAATTTATATTTCTTTCCTGGGAAAGCACAATATTATTTCCACTAAACAGAATAATAAGTAGAGTAGCTAAGAAATCAATGGAAATATCTATCTTATCCAAATTTGTTTCGTGGTTGGTCAGTAGGAAGAGAACCTTCCTCACTTTCACTAATGGTAGAATAATTACATAGAATACATAAACAAACCTAGAATAAAATCTAACTGCAGGCACACACAAAAAAGGTTACTAAAAGGTGTATTTACAAAAGGAACTGAAAAGAGAAGGAACTCAGAGGGATAGAGAGTAATTAATTGGTGAACATGTCCTACTGTAATGCCCTCTGAGCTGAAACACTGCAGTTTGGCAAAACCAAGAATGTAGATCCACATGTGTTTGTTTTTATACTGAATGTGACTGCTTAACGCCACCCTTGGTTTCCAGCAGTCCCCTCTTCAGGAAGTCCTGAGTCTTGACTAACCCAAGGCTTGATGGGATTTGTAATCCTCAGCACCTGGGATCTCTCTGGCATGGCGGTGAGGTTCATAAAACATCAGTGGGTGGAGTTCATTCAGGACATACTATTCCCCCAGCAATTTTCCTTTTACAATTTTTGTCACAATTTCTAAGGTGATGAAGGTCAAATGATGGGTACTGGGTTACAACCTCAGATGACATTTCATTCTAAGACTCCAGTTTTCAGAAGAAGTAACAATTAGTCCCATGGATGGCCAGTGAACAACAAACATAAGGTACCAGCTATTGTTACTATATCTTGTTTGTGAATACATTAGCATGATGAATTTTTGAGGTAGTGAAAAACATCAAAGTCCCTGTGGACTAAATTTTGGAACAAGGCCAGTGGACTGACTCAACCATGTGGCAAGAACATTTTTTTAAAAAGTGGCTTTTGCTTAGTGGGACAGAGTACTTGTTTCTCTGTGTATTGACTTACAGACAAATAGCATTTAGCAATTCAATACTTGCATTTCTAGTGCCAGCAGCTGTGCTGATTTGCTTTCTTAAAAAGAACCAAACCTAGAATAGCAGCTGTAATTGGAGTCACCATCTGATTAAGATTTCAATAATTCATTGTCATTGTGCCACATCAATCTATCTTTAGTAATTGCAAAATTGGCAAGTTAATGGAGATTTGATAAGAATCAGTAACCCTCAATATTTTAAATCTTTGATGGTGGTAGTTAACTTTATAATTCTTTCAGAGATTGCAGTGTTGTGTTGTTGTTGTTTCCTTTTTTGAATGAGAAACATAGTTCCCTGACTTTCCACTTAAGCATTCTTGTAAAAATGTGGTCCTATAGTAAAGGTTATGTTTCCTATTATAATTATTCTACCATTACCCAGTGCAATTAAGGAAAGTTCCCTACCTGTTGACATACCATGAAGCAAATTTGGATAAAATGTCTGTATTTATTCCTTGATACTCCTTATTTTGTTTAGTGAAAATAACATTGTTTCCTCAGGAAAAAAAATACAAATTTAGAGCTGGTCTATTTTAATCTCAACCTTGTATGAGGTCTTTCCTTTTTTATTGCCTAGTTATGTTAACTAATGAAAAAGAAGAAACAGGGAAGACTAGAAAGGAAATTTCCACTGTGCCCTTATAATATGGGGATTTTTCTCAAGAAAAAGAAAAAAAAAAAAAAAAACATAGTTCCTTGAAGGATTATGTATGCGAATTGATGGGTTGAGTGTCTGCCATTGACTCTCTACCCTGGAACTCAAACCAGGCTTCTCCTTGACTGGAAAGCTTTCTTAACTTGGGTGGACTGTTTTTCAGGGATTTCTTTAACATTCAACTTTAGTCAATCTCCCTGCTGATGAACCTATATTGATTGTCACCTACCAAGGTAACCATAAGTACCTATAAAGTACCCACCTTAAGTACCTATAAAATTTATTCTCCCCTCTGCCTCTATCAGAAAACTTTCACAGATGGTAGATAGAGATATACAGAATGACATAGATATTTAGGGATCTTGAAATCCATTTCAATTGCAACACCCCACGACTGTTCTCAAACTACCAAGAACTTCCACTTACAGCTTTCCAAAACATAGGTATTTTTTTTTTCCAATGCTTGAATGAAAAAAATCTCCTGCATGTGTCTAGGGGAAATAAGTAAGAAACAAGATTATTTGAATTGTCTATGATAATATCAGATCATATTCCTATACCTATTTTAGATTTCTTGCCATATTTTATAATAAACTATTTCTATTGCCTTCATTTGTTACAGTCCACGGCTCAATATAGGCATCAACCAATCAGCACAGCAAATAATTATAAATTCTCACAGAATTAAAATTCCCCCAGAATCGCCCAAATTCAATTACCAAGTGTCTGAGATCTGGAATCTGTATTTATAACTTGAATCTAGTTAAATATTTGTTCTTTTATTTTATAGAGCAAGTGCCTGCTTTTCCCCATTTGTACTCACTAGATACATTGGATATAAATTGCCTCTTAGAGTTCATTTTGTTTACTCTTTTTTTTTGAAAGTTTTCCTCTTGCAATTTTGTATTTGGTCAGGTTTTTATTCTATTGGAATAGCATGGAATAGCATGGCTACCTTGAAAAGAATCTGTCAAAAAACTACCGAAGGAATCTTTAGACAATGAAATTCAAGCTTATTGCACAAGAGGTAAAAGACAGCTTTGACCTTCTAGAGTGATTCAGTGGTTGGAAATTAAATAGAATCTGAATCATTCTCTAACTTTTCTCAAAAATAGCCACCAAATTTTCAGGATTCCACAGCCCCAACTCTCCTAATATTGGTATGAAATACATGTTTGGGCAATTAGTTTGACAGACTTAGAGTTTAATCACTTAAAAGAATTAAAAATTGCATTTGATTTTATAAACAAATACTGTTTTACATATTTCAGTCTATTTCATGAGTTGTCAGTCTGAAGCAAGGGTCATCCACAAGGAAAATGGAGGTTCCAAGTTGCCTGCTCCACCTAAGGAAGGATAGAGCTGGCCAAGGAGGTGAACTAGAAAAGACTGAGAAGAGGAAAACACAGGGAAGAAGAAGGAACAATAGGAGAAGTGGGGAGAGATGAAGAAAGAAAAGGCCTAGAGGAGGCACCTACAGCAGAAAAATTCAAAGAATTGCCTGGCCTCTTCTGCCATTTCCTGTGGGTCTAGACCAGAAGATGCCTTAGACTCATGGCAAGTTTTGGGCCCTACTTTACACCAAGCCTGTTTGGCTGGGCATTTGTCTACAAGGGGATCGATGGGCAACTTTGGGTGCTAGATTTAGAAACTATTTCTATTTCTTGACTTCTAGTCACAATAAGTGTATTAAGTTTCTTTTCCATTGATGGTCTTATGCAGTTGATGGTAGGATCCATCTATTGTTGGCAGGTTTGGAGATATCAGGTGCCCTTCACCCTACCTGTAGTAAGATTATAATTTCCATTTCATCTGTTCTTTAATTCTTGAGTAATTTTATGTCCTACTTATTCTATAGAAATACCCTTTAGCTCATCAAAGGTATATATTTAAGCTCAAATTCTCCTTTCTTACCTTACCATTTCTCTACAAAATCATAGTTCTTTTGTTAAGATACTATGTAAGCCCAAGTACTAATAGCCCCTTTCAGTTACTCAGTAAATATTACACTCAGGAAAAAGGAGGTAATCATTTGAATATTAACAGTACAAGAAAAATATTTTGCATAAAGTTTGTTTTCTGACATATAATGTTCTAGACTTTTTACATTGATAAACTCCTATAAATTTCATAATTGTCACTGTTAGTTTTTATTACCATCTAATAGTAAGAGAATTGAAGCACTGATCAGTTAAATGATCTATAAAATTACATAGCTAATACATAGGTCCCAAATCTGTTTTTAACCCAGAATCTGTCTCATATATTTGAAGTAATTGTATCACCATTGTGTGCCAGGGTCTATTAAAACCACATCTCCTAATTGTTTTCACCTTATATAATCATCTTTTAGCCTTAGGTTCAATTACTTAGAATTCACAATTCCTTTTGGCTCAATTTTGTTTTCAGTTAGTTTTATGACCTGAAAATTCTACATTATTTAAGTATAGTATTAAATTATCAGAAATGTATTAGCTTTAATTAGAACTTTTGAACTGTAAAGTGGATGCATTAAATTAATACAAAGAATTGGTAAACTGATGATTAAAATGCTGCCAGCTTTCCATAGTGGTTGGACTAGTTGACATTCCCACCAGCAGCGTAAGAGTGTTCTTTTCTCTCCACATCCTTGCCAGCAATTGTTGTTGCCCATCTTTGGATGTGGGCCATTCTTACTGGTGTAAGGTGGTATCTCATTGTAGTTTTGATTTACATTTCCCTTATTGCTAGTGATATTGAGCAATTTTTGATATGCCTGTTGACCATTTGTATTTCCTCTTTGGAGACGTGTCTTTTTAGTTTTTCTCCCCATTTTTTGATTGGGCTTCTTGTTTTGCTTTTGTTTAGTTGTGTGCGTTCCTTGTGGATCTTTGTGATTAAACCATTATCACTCTTGTGGAGGGCATTTTTTTTTCCCATTTGGTTGGGCTTCTTTTTGTTTTTTCTCTTGTCTCTTTTGTTGTACAGAAGCTTTTCAGTTTGTTGTAGTCCCATCTGTTTATGTTTTCCTTCATTTTTTTGCCATCTGCAGATGTGTCCAGAAAGGGAATTCTGGATTTTAATTCATGAAGGGTTTTGCCCAAATTTTCCTCTATGTATGTTATGGTTTCAGGTCTACATTGAAGTCTTTTATCCATTTTGAATTGATTTTTATACAGGGTGTGAGGGAGTTGTCTTGGTCCATTTTTTTGTATGTCTTAGTCTAATCTTCCCAGCACCATTTATTGAAGATGCTATCTTCATTCCAATGTAAGTTTTTCATTCTTTTGTCAAAGATTAGTGTGTTTTTACACTATATATGTGTGGTTTTATTTCCAGGCACTCAATTCTGTTCCGATTGTGTGTTTTTGTACTAGTACCAATCGGTTTTAATTATTATGGTTTTGTAGTATAGATTGAAGTTTGGAATTGCAATACCTCCATTCTCTATTTTTCTGGTCAGGAGGCTTTTTGATGTTTGAGATCTGTTGTTATTCCATATAAATTTCAGTAATTTTTGTCCTATTTTTTTTAATATGTCATTGGGATTTTTTTATTGGTATTGCATTGAATCCATAGATTGCTTTTCATAGGATGACCATTTTGATGCTATTAATTCTTCCAATCCATGAATAGGGGATGTCTTTCCATTTCCTTATGTCTTCTTCTATCTCTTTAGCAGTATTCTAATAAAGTTTTCTTTGGATAGTTCTTTCATGTGTTTTGTTAGGTTTATATCCAGGTATTTAATATTTTTTTTTTTGGTGCAATGGTAAATGGGATGGTTTTTCTGATTTCTTCTTCTTCTATTTGGCTTTTTGTGTATAGGAAAGTTACTGACTTCTGTGTGTTGATTTTGTATCCAGCTACCTTACTGAACTGGTTTATTATTTCAAGCAATTTTTCTGTGGATTTTTTTGGGTTATCTATATAGACAATCATGTCATCAGCATATAATGATAGCTTCAGTTCTGCTTTACCTATTTGTATCCCTTTTATGTCTTTCTCTTGCCTTACTGCCATAGCTAGAACTTCCAGTACAATGGTAAAGAGTAGTGGGGAGAGTGGCATCCTTGCCTGGTTCCAGATCTCAACTGGAATGATTTTAGTTTTTCCCCATTTAGGATGATGTTTGACATATGTCTGACATAGTTTTGTCATAGATGGCTTTTATTATATTGAGGTAAGTTCCTTTAATCCCCAGTTTTTCAAGGGCTTTTATAATGAATGAATGCTGGACTTTATCAAATGCTTTCTCTGCATCTATTGATATGATCATGTGGTTTTTTGTTTTTCTCTTTATTGATGTGGTTGTATTATATTAATTGATTTCCTGATGTTGAACCATCCTTGTGCCCCTGGGATAAATCCCACTTGGTTATAATGAATAATTTTATGCATTGTTGAATTTGATTTGCCAGGATTTTAAAATTTTTGCATCCGTGTTCATTAGGGAAATTGGTCTGTAGTTTTTTTTTTTTTTTTTTCTTGGAGCTGTCCTGTAGATATCTATTAGGTACAATTTGTGTAGGTCATCTTTTAAGGCTTTTGTGTCCTTGTGTAGCTTTTGGTTTTTTTATCTGTCCTTTGTTGAGATTGGGGTGTTGAAGCGTACCACTACATATCATCAATATTTGTTTTCAGTTCTCCTAGTAGCTGTCTTGGTGAATCTTTGTGTACTGTCATTTGATGAATCTTGGTGCACCCTCATTTGGTGAGTATATGTTAATAATTGTTATGTCGTTTTGGTTGGTTGGCTCTTGAACCATTAGGTAGTCACCTTCTTTATCCTTTTTTACTTTTTTTTTTTAATTTTGAAATCCACTTTGTCTGCTATAAGAATGGCTACCCCTGCCATTTTTAGGGGGCCAAATACTTGTAGAATATTTTTCCATCTGTTTACCTTCAATCTTTGCTTGTCTTTTGGGATCAGATGTTTTTCTTTGAGGCAGCAGAATGTTGGGTTCTGTCTTTTAATTCAGTCTTCAACTCTATGTCGTTTGATTGTTGAATTTAGCCCATTGAAATTTAGAGTAATTATTGATGTTTAAGGTTCTAACGTTGGATTCCTGGTGATCATTTGGGGTTCTGTTTTAGTTTTTTCTTTCTTTTCTTTTTATTATTTGTTCCTTTTATTCTTCTGAGGGTTTTGGTCTTAGGGCTACTTGCAGGAGTTCTTGGAGTGGGGGTTTGGTGGTAGCAAATTTCTGGAGGCTTTGTTCTTCTGAGAAGGTTTAATTTTTCCTTTATAAAGGAAGGGCAGTTTTTCTGGGTAGAGTCCTCTTGGTTGGCACTTTTGGTGTTGGGGTGTTTTGAAGATGTGACCCCATTCTCTCCTTACTTGGAGTATCTCTTCTGAGATATCTGAGGTCAGTCTAATTGGTTTACCTTTGTAGGTTATCTGTTTCCTCTTGTTATTCTCATAACTTTTTCTAGGTTATTTGTTTCCTCTTTTTGTTATTCTCTAATTTTTTTCTTTATCTTTGGCTCTTGAAAGTTTTACATTTATTAAGTACAATGTGTAAAATAAATTTTACTTTTATTAAGCTGTGTTTTGCTGTGTTTATTCTTTCATTAAAGCAGTTTGGTGTCCTTTTTGCTTTTGTATGTCTATTTTCATTTCTTCAGGTTTGGGAATTTCTCCTCCATTATTTCATTGAAAAGCCTTTCAGATCCTATGTCTTTCTCTTCTCCTTCTGAGATTCCAATTACTCATATTCATTTTCTTTATGATATCTGACAGCTCTGATTTTTTCTTCTGTCACTTACTTGTTTTTCTCTTTCTCTTTCTTCATCCTCTCTACTTCTATATCCTCTAGTGTGCTGATCCAGTCTTCTATTTCTTCTAATCTGCTTCCCTGGCTCTTCCCAGCATTTTTGAGCTTTTCTATTGCTCCTCTTAAACACTATCTCCTGCAGCTTCTTATTTAGGGATTCAATTTCATTTTTCTGTTTGTCAATGATATTGCTCCTTTTGCTGCATTCTTTTCTTTATTTTCTGCTCCTTGTTTTAGTTTATTGGAAGCTCCTACCCTCTTGCTTTCCCTTTTTGCCCCCTCTTCCTTGGCCTCTTTGAGTGCTTTTATCATGTTGATTCTGAATTTGTTGCCTGATATATGAAGCAGTTCTTCTGTGTCATCCATGTTGGTTTCTGCAGATTGTTTATCTTTGGTGGTAAGTTATTTTCATTAGACTTGCTCAAGTATTTATACTCTTCCTCCTTCCTGTGTTTTCCTTTTGAACTTGCTCTACATATTGAGTGATTACTGCTCTAGTATTCGATGGTATGTTGAAGCCTATCTAGTTGTGGTTAATTCTGCCTTTGTGCTTTTGCTGCAGTGCTGATTATATCTTGTTTCTGTTGGTTATTTTGGAGGATAAGTTCCTTTTCAGAGAGTGAATGTGGTAATTAGATGTGGTTTTTATTGTAATGTCTGTCTTTTTTTTTTTTTTTCTTGTTCTTTCTCCTCTTTTAGATTCATGGTTCTTAAATATTTTTTTAGTGCCTCCAAGCATCTAGGGTTTGTTGTATAAACCTTTTTGACTGGGGTGTCTTGACACTCTGGGGTAGTGAGTGTGTTTCTGTAGTCTGCACTGGTGCCACTGTGTGGGCTTCTGGGCTGCTGGGGTATGAGCTCTTTGTGACCATGTTGTCTTTCCCTGGGCCAGTAAAACTCATTTCTCCTTGAGCCTGAATAGCAGTGGCTCATTCAGTTACAAAGCTCCTGGACCCACCCTGTCTCCCAGGTGTGTAACCTTGGCAAAAGGAAGTAGTCTGGTGCTGGCTGGAGCCCTCACCCGAGCTCCACCAGGCTTCTGGGGTGTGAGTTCTTTGCCACCAAATTCCTTTTGTAACATCTTAATAAAATAGCTTACAATTTCTAGGGGAATGGCAAGATAAAGAAGAGAAACTTCAGCTTTGGGGTAAGGACAAATATGAAAAGGTAAATATACAGGGGCTCTAATGAAAGAGAAGGACCACTTAGTAAAATTGGCTATGTAGATTCTCTGGTAGCATCTCTGGCCTAGAAAGCATCTAGAGTCGTTTTTAGTAAGAATCATCTTGTGCTTCCTGGTACATGGGGGGAAAAGTTGGGGGTGGGGAGGCAGAGGGATTTTTTTGAGTTTGTTTCTCAGTTGTCTTCAACTGTTAGTCACCCTTATTCCAAATTGGAATATTTAGGGTGCCATATTCTACTACTCTACACATATTTAGTTCCCAAAATTGGATGCTACCACTGCTACTATCTCTCTTCAACACTAGCTGCAGCAGAATCACAGATGCCCCAGAAGCTACCTCCTTCCTGCCAGTGCCTCTCTCATTTTCTTTGATTCATTGCCCAACAAATTTCTAATTCGAAGTCTGTGCTAAGTGAATCCGAGGTTATATACATTTGTCCCATTACAAAGGATATAGAAAAAAAATGGTATCTAGGGATCTCAGCTTTCAAAGTGTTTTTATCTTATCCAAAGACTCACAAGTGGTTTTTCCTCAAACATAGTGTGAGTTCAGATACTAAATATAAAAAAATGACCCTAAAATAATAATCACAATGCTGTCCTACTTCAGGCAATTGTTTCAATATATTGCTTTTATTAACACCAGCTGTTTGTTCCCAGCTGTTAAAATGCTCTTGGAAATTTACAACTTACTCATGTCTGGCATAATTCTATATTAAGATATAAAGATATAAGCCTATACTGTGAGAATTCTGCTCCCTAACATGCAGCACTCTTTGTAGTACCTACTCTGAAAGAGTCTATGTAGCATCCTTAAGTATATTAATTCCATCATCACAAAATCTATTTAAATAATGATGGAATCATGCACAAAAAAATGATAAATCTTTTAATAATAGAATTGGCAAAGAAAGAGATCCTGGAAGCACAAAGGCTCTCCTGATGCTCCAGTGCTGGCAGAGTGTCCATGGAATGCCCTGCATTAGTGACCTCAGCTAAAACCTGTGGATTAACTGGAATTCTCTAGAACAACCTGGCTGATTCTGGTCAAACATATCATTGTGAGAAATATTAAATATTCCCTGTGGTAAGTCACTAGATTGTGTTTTGTTACTTCATAATAGTTAACTGAAATACATATGTAATAGAAGATTGTTCTTAGCAAAATTATAGTTTGCTTATTTTATAACTTTTTCTTGCCTGAACTTATTCAATGGAAGAAGTAGAAATGCATTCTTCAAAAGGATTCATTTAGTGTGCCTAGTAATGAATATTGTACCTAGTATGTTATATTTTATTGCTCCTTAGAGACTTATTGAGAAATGAAGAGTCCTACAGGCTTTTCAAATTTGATTTTTTAAGTATGTGACCGTAAATGGCAGAGAGAGTAAACTACCAGTGCAATAAGACTTTTTAGGAAATTTCAAACAATCCCTAAATAATTTTCCACAGAGACACGACTGAAATCCAGGTTTATAGAAATGTTAAACTGATTAAAGCTTCATCAAATTCTTAAAGGAATAAACAGATGACACATCTAAAGAAATTTTGAGTTAATGCAAGGATTAAATGTACTTATTGACTTAAGTAGGTTGAAAGTTACTTTCTATTTCAAAAGAAAACCACAATTTTTGGACTTTGAAGGTATATTGTATTGTGAAATCTAAATACAGAGATTAGTACACATTTTAATCATTCATATTTCATACATTTAAAGTTACTTATAAAACATTTTTTAGAAGCTATTGAAATATATTTTGATTCATGTATCTTTAGGTGAAATAAAGAAATGAAGTGATGTAAACTAGGCATACAGAAAACACAGCTTATTTCTAGAATGCTGCATATGGTACCCTAATATCAATCATGGTTCATATGTTTTATACATGAGACCACAGTGTCATGGTTTCATCTCAGAAGATAAAATTTGCTGTGACCAAATTTTAAAGTTTCCTATTATCTTCATTTTGGAAAGGGGCAGACTATATTTTTTCCTAATTTTCAAGCACTTTAGTCTACAAGCAGTAGAATTTAGGTAAAGTTATAGAGGCCAGACATTCTTCTAAGACTACAAAATCATTTCAAATGCATCTAACCCTCTTTTTATTAAGGGTCTGATGTTTTCCTCCAAGGAATTTCTCTACTAATTTGAGGAATTCTGAAACAAACTCACGGTCATGCCAAAACTGTTTCTCTGTTTATGATGCTATGATTTAAGGGTAATATATCTTGAGCCAAATGTATTAATCAAAGAGAGGTCATGGTATAGGGAAATGTTAAATTGTTAAAATATATTGGAATTTGGAGAGGATGACCACTGAATTTATGAGAAGCTGTGAATCAGTAAGGAAAATGTACTATTGATAAGAAAACTCAAAACAACCAAAATAAGCATAGCTGTGGTTTGTCTATATAAGATTTAAGTGTGATGGGAATTAAGAGCACAGAATTATTAGCTAAATGTTAAATATCATTTGAACTTAGCAATGATGCTTTCACTTAGAATGATTTAAAGGCAAAAATCTTATATGTAAATAAATTTAGCTATCTATTCTAATTAGGTCTACTTAAGGAAATTCTATAGAAATATTTAGGACAGATTAAGTTATAGTCAGAGAATGAGGTCACAAAGGGAAATATAATAGGTATAAAAAGATTAACTGGAAGATTTCAATAATCTGATATGTGAATTTATTCAACAATAAATAGTGAACTAGATATTAGAGTAGTTATTGCAAGGACATGAAAACACCCCGTGTCTCAAAGGAGATGAATGGATGAAAAAGATGTGATATCTATATATGTATATGTATATATATATATATACATATGTATGTGTGTATATAGATATACACACATATATACATAATGGAATATTACTCATCAATTAAAAATGACAAATTTGACGAATTTATAACATGAATGTACCTAGAAGAAATCATAGTAGCAGAAACAAATCAGAAAGTAAAAGACAGAAACCAAATGGTTTCATTAATATATGGGACATAGTAAAAACAAACAAAAGGCCAGAAGGAAAAGTCAGAATAAGGTAACAACCAAACTAAAGTATGCAACTGGGGGTGGGGATAATGAGTGGGAGTGGGAGTGGTTGTGATTGGCGTCCTGACTGTAGTCTGATAGGCACAGGACAGATGGCAGATGTGTGTCTGCTCAATGACCCCAGGTGATCCAACTACCCCCTGTATAGCAACCCCCATAGGGTAAATGAATTATCAGGGTTTTTGCCCTTCTGGCATGGTCCAGTGGGTGTGCACATGTGTGAGTGGGCTAACCTGGATCTGAGAGGTAGAGATCAAAGGGAGTCACCCTGGTGGAGGTGCAGAGAGAGCACATGAGGATATCACTGAGGAGAAATTCCACGGGCAAAAATAGCGAGACCTAGTCTCAAGAACAAACAAACAAAAAATATACCTCAACTCAGAGAAATTTCTTGACCAAGACCCCCAAAGCCCGACACCAGAGCCATAAGGAAAAGCAGCAAAGCAATAGAAATGGGATTGGATTGGAGAAGACAGCCTGCAGCAAGAGAACATGGACAGATCACAAACGAATATAACCTGGCCACCCAACGCAAACTTAAGACTGAAAATCTAACAGCAAGGTTCGCCTGGACCCAACAACGCAATCCCTCACCCAGAGAAAAGACACTACCATAGAAAAGACACTAATGGACTCAGCACAGCTAATAAACAACAAAGAGTGGGGTGTGAGAGAATAAAGGGAGCACCGGAAGGAGGAGAGAGGGAAAAAAATATATAAAACAGAGAGGTTGTAACCCAAAGAACAAAATAAAATTGTTTATATTTTAAAAAAAGAAGAAGAAATAAAAATTGGGAAATATGAAAGCTGTTTCATCGCTGTTCATTATTAAAAGTTCTACAAAGATTTTTAAAAATGATATTAGAATAGTTTTACTACTGAATTTCAAAAATACTACAGCTGAATTTAAAAACAAAGGAGAACTTCAACAACAAACAAATGCAACTGGATAATTTGTGAGCTCAAAAGCACAATATAGGAGTACACACATAAATAGAATAACAAAAAGAAAAAAATACATGAAAAATTGTATAAGAACTCTTTGCAATTAACTTCTCCATAGAAGTTATCACCATTCGGCATGCTATATACTATATTCCTTATTATTTTTGTTTGTTTATCATTTTCTCATAGATATAGTTTTAGCACACACACACACACACACACATATATATATATATTTTTTTTTTAACATTTTCCTTTGGGCTAAATCTTCATACTCATAAATTAACTTTGCTTAATATATCTTAATAAAAGATTTCAAGAAAGGCTAGATGGCTATAAAATGTGACATATATATACATATATACACACAGAGACATATATACACACATATTAAATGCACATACATATTTGTTTTGTTTTGGTCAGTTAATATATTTATTTGATTTCAATTAGAAAGGATAAAAGGGACATAAATTGAAAAATATTCCTGTACTATGAAAGAAATAACAGATTTATCATAGCTTTCATTTCCACATAAAACTGGATCTACAAAACCAACTTAAGAATATTTGCCAAAAATAAGGAATTAATCTGAAGAAATCAGAAGTATTTGAAAATCAAAATCTTTGTGAAAAAAAGATCACACCAAAAAATGAAAAACACCAAAAATATTAGAAGTAAGAATATATTTGCACCACTCAGAAATAAAGAGAAAAAAAGAAAATAATTCAAAAAATGTAAAAAGGGACTGTTCTGACATTGGTTAATAAGAGGTAAGAGATGATTATATTCTTGGAATTAAATACAGACATCAATTCTAAGCTATGCATTTATATTTACATGATTTCTATTCATATATAAAGTAAAAATAAATATCTAAAATTTGTTACTTCCTGATTACTACATAATTTACTAACCTACATTGTTTTTCTCTACTATTTCTGTCATTTGATGCTATATATAACTATAACATTTGCATGGAAATACATACATGATATGATACCATTTGTATCTCCCAAGTTCCACATTCAGTGACACCACATCAGTAACCTGAAACAGACCACTGCAAGTATTTCTATCACAGAACTGGAAAATACAATGAATTTTGCTCAATATTTTCCTGAAAAATTAAAGTCAGTGACAAAGTAATGATGTAAATGAATAAACTAGGTCTTTTGTTTGTGCCAGAATGTCAAACTTTGAACCACAAGAAATGTCTTTAAGTCTAGAGAGGTTTATTCAAATCACAATCAAGAGAGTCAGAGGGATAGGGACCTATAGGATAAATGAGTTGGTCAGGTGTTTTCTGCATTTAGCCTCTAGGCCAATACCTGTGGTATTGTACTCCCAGGTCTGTGCATGCCTGGAGCAATGAGTGTGTGCATGTATAAACGGGCCTAGGAGGGAGGTGTAAAAGAGCAGTTGTCAACCTTGGTAGGAAAAAGAAAGGGAAGAGAGAGAGAGAAAACGAGAGTGAGAGAGTGAAGAGAGTGAGAGGGAGGGAGAGAGAGAGAGAATCAAGTGGCTGTTCTCTTTGCTGTTTATTTTTTGCTGTTCATTACTGAAAATTCTATGGATATAGTTCCAAGGGCTCTGACATTCTTCTTTAACGGCTAGAACTGATAATGAACCCACTCAGATTGGGGTGGCTGCCAAGCAGATCACCTTCTCCTCAAGAAAAAAATCCAGTTCCCCAAATGGCAGGAGTTTTGGGACTATCTGAGGGGGAAGGATTTCCAAATCTGAGGAGCTGCAGGGCACTGTAGATGACAGGAGTTAAGGTGCCTGACTTCCCCAGTGGGTATTTTTCTCAGGAATCAGCAGATGTTTGTTTCTGATGCCACATTAGTCCAGAGAAGAACAAAGAATGTCATCAGGGATGTAACACAGTTTTCCAAGGTCCCAGAAATGCCAGTGGAATCAGTTAATGGTTAATCACAAAGGCAGTAGAAGGAAGAGATAAAAAATTTTGGCTCAGGCCAGGCACGATGGCTTGTGCCTTTAAGCTTCAGTCTATGAAGCGGCCAGGGCTAGGGATCGCAGTTTGAGTCCTGCCTGGGGCCCATAGGGAGACCCAGTTCCCCAAAAAATAGCTGGGCCTGGTGGCATTTGCCTGTAATCCCAGCTACCTGGGAAGCTGAGGCTGGGGATTGCCTGAGTCCATGGTACCCGGGCAACTAGAGCCTGCAGTTCCACGGGCAAAAATAGCGAGACCTAGCCTCAAAAAAAAATTTTTTGACTCAATTTAATTCCATTTATTCTTAATTTTTAGTACAGGAGAGATTACTTTTGTGTCTGTCACAAATTGGAAGGAATTCAACTACAATAATGCAGTTAAATTTTTTAAATGATGATATATCTGTACCCTTGTATTACAAAAAGCTCAAGAGGTAATTATCCCAGTACTTGAAAACTATTGTCCAATTCAGCAGGGAACTGCTTGTCATTGACAAATACGTGAAGTTCAGAAATATATTTTTATTTTTCATTTTTGTCTTTCTTAATAGCAAAACTAAAATATTGCCCAACATTTATATCTGAACAACACTGAAAGTGCTATGTGTTAAACTTCTACAACCGTGCCTCAAAATAAACCCACAATATTTAAAAGTTGAGTAAACATGCAAGTAGCAAGGCTGGAAGCTTGAGGTTGAGAGAAAT
This sequence comes from Uropsilus gracilis, assembly GCA_004024945.1. Lineage (NCBI taxonomy): Eukaryota > Metazoa > Chordata > Mammalia > Eulipotyphla > Talpidae > Uropsilus > Uropsilus gracilis. The sequence continues at coordinate 57,577 of PVHY01004018.1, forward strand.
CACAGTAAATTAACTGTAATGCAGCTATATCAAAATGACTGGCAGGAAGTGATATTTATGGAAGACAAAATGAAGATCCAGCAGATAAAGGACATTAATTGTGTTTGTAAGTCATTGATAACCACTGCCTCTCTCAACAATAACTGTCAAATACCACCAAGGATGAGGTATTAACATGGAAGTTCTAGAAACTGGGTAGGCAAAACCTCAGGGTTCTTGGAGGTGTGGGAGCACACTGAGGCTGCATATAGCTCAACAACACTTCTCGGTCGCCCCCGGTTCATGCACATTGACTTTGTCAAGTCTCAGTGTTAGCATCACTTTAATTTGACCACCACAACAAATTCAAATGATCGTATCCATAATACTAAATCCATGTGTTTTGTTTATGTTGTTGTTTCAGCTCTAATTTTATATATTTATTTGCAAGCATTGAAAATAGGCTTTATTTCCTGCTGAAGGTAAGTACAGGAAAGTGAAAGGTGATTTTCAGAGGGATCAATTCAAAAGTTTATGACAAAAAACCTTTAGTATTTTCTAACTTAGACCATCTTTCATTTCACATTTTATTGTTTCTTCTGGAGAGAAGATATCAATAGCTTTACAATGAAACCTACTAAGGCAAAATTACTCAGCTGATAATTTCATAGTTGTCTCTTTTCCTTCTTTCCATCCCTTGCCTTCCTTATGTGTTTCCTTCCAGGAAAAATGTAGATTATATATTTTTGAAATGGAATCATTTTTTATTCCTTTAAGATTCTGAACAAGAAAGGGTTAATTCAGTAGGCCTGGATTTCTCCACTCAAGGCAAAGATATGTCTGTTTTCATAATTGGTCATTAGATTGTAATCACCTGACCTAATGGTATCCAGGAACCCCAAAATGTTATGAGGAATAATCCATGTTGTACATTCTCAATTTTAGTCATCCTTGTGCTCACAATGACAATGAAAGTGGTGTGAAGAACTTCACAGTGCTTAGTGTGAATCTTTTGCAATTAATGTGCAGAAAGAGAGAGAAAGGATTTCAAATAACAGATTCCCAGTCTTACTAATTACCTATCTTACCACGGGCAAACCCCTCATCAAACAGACTCAGCCCAAAATGGGGCAGCTATGAAGTGAAAGCTTGACACAAGTCTAAGTTATCTTCTGGTGGAGAAACAAAGCACAGGACTTAAGCAGGACCAGAAAACTGCAACAGGAGAGGTATGAAATCAAAACATATCATAGGAGCCACTAGAATGTTAAGATAATGTTTTTCATCACTTTTGCCCAAATGCCAGCGATTCAGGAGAAGTGTTTCTCTGTCTCTCACCCACTTGTCTTCCTCCAAGTCTCCCTCTTTCCTCTTTGGTTCTATCTCAGTTTATACATCCACCTCAGTCTTCAGGAAGTTCCGTTGCCAGCATGCTAGGAGTTGCAATGCAAGATAGCCACATGTCAGTGAGAACAGGGAAAATGACATGTGTGTGTTCCCTTTGCTACAGTACACCTCCCCATTCCCTGCATATTCACTCTGTAATCAGATGACCTCTGGGATAAAGTCTCTGGTCTCCTAAAATATTCTATTAATTGTTTTTTTGTTTGTTTTTAACTGTAGTCTTGGAACAGAAGTTAGTATATCAACTTGGACTGCTGAATCTTTCTTTAGACCCAGATACATACTTTCGAGCTCTAGTTGCAAAGATGGGCACTACTTATCACATCCACAGGATATCTTAATTCCTCCCACTCTCATAATAGTGGTTTAATAGAGAATTATAATGGTCAATGAGGTGTTTTTTTTTTTTTCCTTGCATAAAATGCAGAGATAAGGGCATGAGGCACTGACTTGCATACCTTCATGAATGGGTGCTCACAATCATTGTAAAGAGACCTTGCATGGTGTCCTCAATAGTTCATTACCACTCTTTACTGAGGAGAGGACATCTGGGTAAGTAGATGTGCAGGATAATTTTATGTCAACTTCATGAGGCTGCAGTGCCTAAATATTTAGTCAAACAAGTTTTTGGATCTTTTTGTGAAGCCCTGTTTTAAGATGATATTAAAATATCATGAGAAGACTGAATAAAATAGATCACCTTTCATAATATGGATGAACCTCACCCAATCAGTTGAAGGAATGATTTCTAAATTAAAAAAGGTCAATTATTTAATTTAAAAAAAAGACTGGCCTTTCTCTAGGAATAGGGAATTCTGCCCGCAGACTACTTTTAGACTTGAACCATTTCTCTTTTATGGGTCTTCATCCTGCTGGTTTGCCTTACAGATTTTCCATGTACCAACCCCCATAATCATACAAGTCAATTCCTTAAAATATATCTTTCTCACCATTTACCTTCCTTACTTTTATCATACATATATCAAACTGCATTATGTTATATACTATCCATTATATGTGAAAAATATTATATGCATGTATGCATCTTGTTTTGTTCCTCAGAAAAACTGTGACATATAGAAGAGGAGAGTGAATGCTGGTAAAACTATACAACTCTTCTCCACATCACCTCAGTTTTCTTCTTTACAATTTGATGTAATGATCCTGATACCAGAGCTACAATCATGGGAGTCAGAAAATAGAAATGATCCCAAAAGAAGTAGTGGTAGTTATTCTCTTAATTCCTTATCTTAGTTACTGAAAACTTCATGGACTAGATTGTGCTGTCATCCTCTGACAAAACAGCTTGACAATGACTAGTGAATGCAGCTGTACTGATGAAGAGAACAGCTAGTTCTGCACCTGTATAACATTTCTTTATATGTGTGGGGATGGGCTGAGGGGAAGCGATTCCAAGTTTGGCATTGCTGTTAGCAACCTAAAGCAGCACAATGGGTGAACCAGATGTCCCTTAGAAATATAGACATCTTTGTATTAAATTGATGAATGGTGGTGAATGGTGCTAACCTAAGAACATAAAGTGGAAATGAGAGGTAATAATGCATTTATTTGGGATTAAAGAATTGCAATGTGTGGTATACAATTTCAGGTAGAATTAGGGAGAGGTAGAAGTTGGGAGTTTTCTAGGGAAGAAAAGATAATGAGATAAGTGGCTAAAAAAAAAAAAAACCCAAAAAACTGGTGTTAAAGTAATGCTCTCCTTGGCTATACATAATCATCTATTTATTCTATTTATCAAAAATCCATCACCATGTGTCTTCATGATCAAGATGGTAGTTTTTGTGCTAGATTCTCAAATAATGATTTGTGAAATAGTTGCTGTCTGGCACAATCCAAAGTTCTCTGACACAGGTCAAACAGACAAGTAGTTTCTCCACTACTTGTAGTAACTCTTGCAGTAACTACTTGTACTACTTGCAGTGCAGTAACTCTTGACTATTTTAAAGAGAGTTCTCTTACATCTGTTTTTTTTTTTTAATGGCAAGATAGAGAAATAATAGCTGCAGAAAGAAATGAATAAAAGGACTATATAGCAAGAAAAATACCTGATGTGAATAATCTGAAGAAACTCGGAGAAAAAGATGAAAGTATAAAAACATATGTTTGCTATCTGAATCCTGCTTTGGGTACTTGACACAGTTCAGTGGAAGGAAGGCTGAAAATATAAGTGAATTTGATCAGAGAGACTTTTTTTTCACATGATATAATCATGAATGGGCCAATTATTAGTAGCTGTTTGAAACTCTGATAACTTGGTAGACCTGGTTTCATTTTTCATGTTATATTTACTACATAGGGCATCATTTAGGAAGAAGTTTCTAGGAACTATCATGTCCTAGGCTGTTGATCTTGCAGTACTTGCACTCGAAATGATTACTGTGTAACTGTAAATCAATATGACCACATGATTAGCAAGGTCCCTGGTTATAGTGAATGAAATATAGTACTGGTGTCCCCTACCTGTCATAATAGGCTGTATTCAAATTCATGTTATTCTGGATCTTGTAGACTGTAAGTTTTTAAACAGAATAGGGAAAAAAGATAATGAATTCCTCATGAGAATAAAGCAATAAACCTCATGGAGAGGATCTGACTTTCTTGAGGGAATATCCATGCCCTGAGATGAGGTGGAAGATATGATGGCATTTTTAGGCTTTCCTTTGGGGGGACCCAGAATATTGGGTACAAAATATACATTTGAACTGCACATTTTGACAACACCATGGAAACAACTTGTGTTGTGGTGAAACCCTATCTATCCTACAGTACAGAAAATAATTTAGGGATGCTGACCTAGGCATTGTAGGACATGATGATTTTACTTTTAATAAGGAACAACAGAGAAAAAAATCAACTAGAATTAGCAGATTAGAAAAAATACTCTTCCAAAAAGAGGGCAAAAAAATAAGTTTTCATAGAAGATAGGGGGCTTTAGTGATGAATATTAGATAGGTTTAACAAATACTGATGAAAATACTAGGAAGCAACTTTGCAAAAGGACTCATAACCTGATCAAACAGACATATTGCCTGTTGTAATGCAAATAGAGGGCAAAAACTTTGCAGAAAGGGCTTTCCATTCTATCAAGGGACACACAGAAATTTACAAGCTTCTAATTTTACTGAAATTCTCCGGGGGACACTTTACATTGATGCACTTCCAATTCCCTGACCTGAAGAAGAGACCAGAATAAGGCATATTCTACAGTCATCTAATAGGACTAAGGAATATTTTGAACAATATTATGCTCTCCCATTATTGAAGAGAGGTAGCCTGTGTTACAAAGCAGCACACAATGGAAACCCACCTCAGTACAAGTCCATGAATTACAACGCTATGACTGATTTCATCCTTAACTCATGTGGAAATGAAAATAACCAAATCATGATCAGTAGTTGTAATTCTTACACATAAGAATATATGGTATATCAGCAAAGGCTAATCTGTGGGAATGCATAGATTTATCATTCTTGCTCATTTGTTCTGTGGCGAGACTAAATTGTGCCCTGATCAGTCTGCATTATGAAACAGCATGGCAATGTTGGTGAGGTTCAACAACCTTGTGTAAATAGATCATATGATAATGATTAAATTGTGAGAAATTGCATTGGAGGACCAAGTTAAAATGCCCTGTTATATGAGATAATTTCATACATTACCAATGAAAAATGACTCAAAGAAGAAATAAATTTAGCTATCAAGTAAATTCAGTGCTAAATAGTTCTGCTAACTTTATCACATGGCATAAGACAATTAGATCAAATGAGAAAATGAATAATAAATTAATATGAAAGTATGGACATGTAAATAATGGTTTCTAAAGGACACATAAGTTGTTTCTTTTTAATAGGTGTGCCTTTGCATTAGTTTCTCCCAATTTAGCATATATTTATATGGATATTATTGATGGGTCTGTTATTTAGTGCTAAACTGAATGCAACCTCAGAAAATATATTCTCTTTCTTTACAAGCATAGGCTGAGATGGGACTAAGAGTGGGGTGAACAGGGAAGAAAAAGGTTAACATCTGTAATGATTGTTCAAATCCTACATATTCCAAATAAATTGTTTAGTTTTCCCTGACTCCTAGGAGATAACCACTGAACCCTTCTACCTGTTTTGACTAATAAAGTGCTTCTGTATGTCTGAGATCTTAAGCCAGACCCAAGTCAACCAGTTTTACCAGATTCTATGTTAACAATATCATTTATGTGAATATTTCTGTGAGTACCACCAGGTACAGGGTGAATGGGCTACAACCTGAAGAGTTGAGCTGTCAGGTAGGCTAATTTTAATCTGTGGACATTTACTATAACTCACTGCTTTATAATTTTTGAATCGTGTAATACATTTAATTAAATCAGAAAGCTTCAGAAAATCTTGGGGACTCCTGTTGTAAGTTCTATTAAGTTCTATTCCTGCTTTTATGTCCTGTGTGATTAAATATTTATTTATTTGTTTATTTATTTACTTATTTATTTATTTGTTTGTTTGTTTTTAGGCTAGGTCTCGCTTTTTTGCCAATGGAACTATAGGCTCATGTTACCTGGAGTATCACAGACTCAAGTAACCCCCCAGCCTCAGCTTCCTAGGTAGCTGGGATTACAGGTGCACGCCACCACACCCAGCTATTTTTTGGGGACTAGGTCTCCCTTTGTGCCCCTGATGGGGACAGGAACCAGATCCCTGGCCCCAGCCATGGCTTCCTAGGCTGCCCCTTACAGGCATGAACTACCATGCCTGGGCTTGTTTAAATCTTAAAAATAATGTTTTGACATCTTTCCAGACCTGGTCCCATCACTTGCATATTATTTATTAAAATAAAGTTCACTTAAGACTTTTAAAATTAGTTATATAGAAGTCTGTATCCTCTAAGGTGATTATGTTTGTATCTTATATGATCCATGTCTGTTAAATATTTATTATTTCTGTCAATTGCTATCATCTCTATTTATTAATCATCTCAGAAAGGGGAAAACTTATAGTAGATAGACATAACCAGATATATTAGATAGAAATATCAATAGGAATATGAAAATGAATGTGCTTGTAAGTCTATAAATTTAGATATATGAAACATGCAGCCATTTCATTTTCTCCCTATTTGATTCAAATTTTCATTTTACTTTTATACAGTTTTAACTTTAATTATTTACTTTTTTCAGTGTTTTTTTTTTCCATTGGAGACCAACTATTTTGACTCACTTTTTTCCTATTTCATTAATCTCATTTTTTTTTGTGGTTTTCAGTGGGTTTCAAAAGATAGAAGCAAAATGTCTTTATTCCTGGCTAGGTTGAGGAAAAGGAGTTGATTTACTTAAACACCCATGATTTGTTGGCAACATGGGAGAGTGTAAAGTGCCTAGGATTGAATCACCTTCAATGAACAGTATGCCAATCAGCACCAGTGAATTGCAGCTATAACTTCTATTGCCATTTATTTCATTCCACTTCATATATTGTTATACAAAAAATTTATAAGTTCCTTTGAGAAGATACTGAAAAGCTCACATTAAATATGCTATTATGTGACTCATTAAGGAAGTAGAAGACCTCTCAGGGTTGTTACTAAAAAAACACATCATGAAATAATTTTCTTTAAATTAATATATTAATCTGATTAGTGAACAACAGTAATCATATGTGTTATAGTAATATGTATTCCAAAAACTTATCATATTCTACTTAATTTTAGGATGAAAGGAAATTAAAGATACTATCAAACGTGTGTTATTTGTTCAGAAAGTACGATTGAATTAGATACTACTTTTCAAAGAAAATAAAATTATTCTTAAGACAGGTATCAGAAGGATCTATTGAAGTTTTGAGTTGACTGAAAACATTATAAGTCTCTTCTAAAATGGGAGAAAATTACACATTTTTAAAAGAATAGGACAAAAGGAGTGAGAGCAATTGAGAAGACAAGAAAATTTTTATAAATTCTGGACTATAGAAAAAATGAAAAGTTTCAGTTAAGCAACAGAGATGAACTACTTGTTTCTATTTCTACTCTTTCATAAAATTTTAGTAAGAGGAAATAATGAAAAGATTATACCTATCATCCAAGGCAAAGAACACAGGAGAGGAGGAATTAATAAGTAATACATGTCAACAAGTCTTTCCTCACAAGTTCCCCATTTCTAGGCTGAGGCAAAGGAGTTGATTTAATATTAACTAGTCAGGATTTGATTAAAATTTTAGACTAGGTGCTATGCTTACTGATTCAAGGCTATATTTTCAAATTCAAATAAGTACTGGAATGGATTGGAAAGTCATTTTCCTATTAGGAAATCCAGAGACAGAGGCAGTTTAGAATGCACAAAAGTTAAAGGAAAGGTGGGAAAGAAAGAGAACTATCTTTTAATGAGTTTTGATGCTTTTGACATTTTTATTGCAAAAAACAAAAATTGCCAACAACCCAAATGATGGATAAAAAATGTTTAGTACATTTATATAATTGCAATATGCAATAATGAAACAATCAAATTCACATATAAACATGTTGCTATTGATGTTAAAAGCTAGTAGTAGTATATATTCATAGTTATTGCAATTGATAATATGTTCAAGACATTGGAAAATAAGTACCACATTGAAATTTCATAGTACACATGAGGCAAACTTATAAAGGAAATAAATTAAATTTGAGAATACTGTTTATAATGGTTGGAACAAGTAGTGCTATAAAGAAGAAAAATGATTTTCAAGAGCATTGGTAATGTTTAAACTCTTAAAATGTATGGTATCTCAGGTACACTAATGTGAAATCTATATACTAGATTTGTTCTGGTTTTTAACCTTATATAAAGTTACATTTTTATATGACAAATATTCCATCAAAATATGAAGAAAATACCAAAAAAATATAGAGAATTTGACTCTCTCATTGGAGTGTTTTCTGTCAAGTTCAACATATTTGTTTATAAAAAAATAAAGAATACCATTAGTTCTTCAATATGCCTGTTATTCATTTGATGAGATACTATGTTTATTACTTAAGTGCACATTGGATTTTTTTAATTGAAAATGCATATACTATATAGAGAAAAATATTATTTACATTCATTTGGGTAATTGTTCAGTTAAAGAGAGTTATTTTTGAAAAGATAACATTTCACAATTGAGAAAACATGTTACAATCTTCAGTTAGTCTGCGTTATAGATAACATCTTCATTTTATCTCGCATTATATCGTAGAGTACTGCTGTTTTTTCTGTTTCATTGCTCTTTTTAACTCTTCCCAGGAGGATATGGAAAAAAGGTAAAGCCCAGAGTTAATCAGATTTAAATTAATGCTGAATCTATCTTTTATATGTAATTCGAAACCAGAAAAGTATTTGGACTTTTCTTATCTGGAAAAACAAGAAAGAAATTTTTATTTTGGACTACATCCAGACTTCCACTTGTAACTACATACCACTTGCAATAATTTCTATGCCACTGTAGTTTTAAAAATCATTCCCACAGATGTTGATTCCGGCTTTAACAGACATTCAAACCAAATAGTCTTCCTAATTTGCATATGCTGTCAACAAGCTGTGCATCAGTATAATCCCTTCTAGAACAGCCCCTCCAGTAAAGGAACAGTCAGGATGGGATTTTTATTTTGAGTGACTGTGTAACCCAAGAGCTTAACTAATTACATGATAATTTAAAATAAATTATAAATAAATCTTCGATGAACGATCCTAAGAATTAATACAGTATGAAGGAAAATCACTTTGAGGGAGACAATTTCATTTCATTCTGTAAGGCTCTGAAATCTGATGTGCAATAAACTGGCCGACAAACCATTAGAGAGTGAGCAGAAATGAAATTCAATGCAAGCATTTCCACAGCCTCATCAAAAATGTGCTGAAATGACAACAGTGGATGCGTATTAGAAGTTTAATTTAGTCTTCTAAGTGACCTTGATCATTTGATTGGCCAGGATCTGAGATAGTGTTTTCAAGTATATTTATGAATGCCTAAAGCAGAAAATGGGGGGAAAATCCTTCAAACAACTACCCTGAAGATTTCTTGGATTAGGAAGAAAAATGAAAAAGGACCAGCTTGACTCATTAATAATTCAACATCTTTCTGATTTTAAAATCCCCTCCAGTCAAAATCTTGATTTTCTTTTTCTTTCAGAAAGTACTTATTAGTGAGAGCTCTAAGGCAGTAGTGGAAATGTTTATAAAGAACATTTCTTTTATATGTGCTAAAGTTGTACTCTTCCGTCATGCCCCTCCTTATCGCTCTGGAAAGTTCAGACTGTCGGGCATTGCTATAGTAGTTCCTTCTGCTATGACATTTCTCTCAGTTTCTGTCAGACACTGCTGGTTTTCTGATGCATAAAAAGTGACTTGGATAGAAATCATATGCATATATACTATGGAAAAATAATACATTTCATTTTTTTCCACTAATAAGACCATTATCTAAAATACTTGAAATTAATTCTATTCTCCTAGAATGTGGAAAAATAAACCTGTATTTTAAAGCCATCTCATAATAGCACAGATTTTATTACATTGAAAGTTATCAGTGCATCTCTTTCATTTTCACTCTGAGTCTTTGAACATAGATGTTATCTGTTTATAATGTACATATCACTCATAACAGAGGATATGGTATATGCAAATATCTGAATAGGTGTTAATGTGCATTGCATTTATGTCTTTGTGAACAACTTGAGAAAATTCATTCTTCCAGCAGTTATATATTGAACACTTTACAATATGCCAGAATTATGCATCAGAAGTCCTTAAATAGAAAATGGTTTCTGCAATTTCTTATGTATTTATGAAATAATCCTGTCTACTAACTAGAATTATTTCACAAATACATAAACAATTGTGGTAACAAAGACTCTTATTAAGGGTGTACATAGGGTTATAAGTAGGCGTATGTGGGAATTCAACCAAGTCTTGTGAGCACAGATCTCCTGGAACTCTACACTGAATCCTGCAATATTATGTGCTGTGTGTTTGGGATCAGAATGAGTTTATCACGGGACTAAACTTCTGAAAAGAAAAACATTTATGTGTATTTAAAAATATTTCAGTGATAAAAGATCATTTCACATATGAGAACCACTCTAGCAATGAATGATTCTATTACTACATGATTCAATTATATGTAGGTGTAAATTAAGATATCTAAAAATCTATAGAGTGCATTATCAAAATTTAGTTATTAAATATGGGTGTAGTTCAGTGTATATTACAGGGGATTAGGCTTAGGAAGTAGATTATATCCTAAAGTCACTATGAGAAACATCGTGTCTCATTCAGGAAGTTGAGCTAAAACTTTTCAGTTCCCCATCTTGTGTTGTGATACTTTACCATATCCTATCTTGCTTCTTAGGTTGCTTCCTTTCTCAGGGTACAGTCTGTTTACTTTTTTGCTCATCATCTTGCTTAGCCCAGAGTGCTCTATACAGCATAAAGGATAAAGTATGAATAAGTAGTTGTGAGCATAAAGATGAGTATTTATGACACATATCTAAATAGGTATTTAATATTTTTAAACATTTCTCTGAAATATCTTTTGATATGAAACTGCCATTTTTCTTCAATTGCCAACAAAGCTTCCAAAATACATGTTCTAAAGATACTCTCAATTTTATTTTTTTTACTTCACTTTAGACCATATCCTACCTAGTTTCAAAGGAGGAAACATAACAGCAGCACATTAGTGCAAACAATTCCTAATCATAGTTTACCTCCACATTGGATGTTGTCATTTCTTTTATTCACACAATTCAGAACAATCCTCAGACAAATTCAGAATTACAGTGATGGAAGATTCCAGTTTGTACTCCGAAGTCAAGTTAACCTCCATTTGTGTTTATTTTAGGGCACAGAGCTTATATCTGAGAGAAAGTAGTCTAAATCTTTTGAAATGCTCTTTTTAACCTGTCAGCACTTAAGGATGTACACAAATGAAAAACCACAAATAATCACATATATTAAAATGTAATACATTATCTGACAGTTCTGTAAAAGAATGATACTAAAACAGCCTTCAAATGGTTATCTTGATGATCTACAATATGTCTAGATCGCATACACTATTGAGGTCCTCAAAATGTGGTATGTTTTCTTATCTTGTAAACACTTGATTATGCAAAGTACAAGTCACAATCTTTTAAATGTAAATTCCGTGGGCTTTGTAAAGATATTTGAGCATGTTTTAAGATTTTAATATATGACTTGAATTTTCAAATCCAAAAGATTTTGAAAAAAGAAACTAAAACCTTATAAAACAAAAATAACTATTATAGGTACATTACAAAGTTGGGTGTTTTTAAAGTTAGAATATTGTATTATTTCTTTGTTACTATTGGTTGACATCATTGCATTTATTTAAGGGCTAAGGAATAATTTAATGGCTCAGATGTAGAGATCTGAGCCATTGTGTGTCTTCATATCATGCCCATTACAAAAAGTACAAAAAATCCTTTGACATATTCCATAAATTATGATGTTTTATTTATTTTTGTTAATTATTATTTTTTACATTGTATTCCTCAAGGTTCTCTCTGGTCAGGATATTTTTAAATGATTTCATTTCATTTTACTTGATAACACAATTATCATTTTAAGCTACTTGGAATTTTCTTCATTTCATTTGCATCTTAAAATCTTAAAGATAAAAAAGCTGATGGTAAAATTTTATAGAAAACAGACTTATGGGAATGTGGCCATGGGATAGTAAAATTCATGCTAATTTATTATACCTCCAACTACAACCTAGTGTAATAAATATAGATGCCATGAATAATAATAATATGAAATTATCAAAAGTATGTCAATAAACACTTTAGACTACTCTTGAGAGCAATGAACATACAAAGAAGAACATCTTTGTTTCTATCTTAATTAAGGTCTTTTCTATGAACTTACTTCTAAGAACTTGCAAACCCTTCCTTCTGTTTCAGTGACTACTCATTTACTCATTTACTCATTTTCCTCTTGCCTGAAAGTTTCTTGAAGCACAGAGAGTACTTCATTAAGACTTTGTGGTATATACCCCAGGTTATCCCCAGATAGTAAGAGATCAAGAATCCTCTGCTTCTTGCACACCTAAATGAATAAAAACATCTAGACAGCTTTAAAACTAAGGAAATTCTACTAGCTAGAGCATTCTCACCTTCCAGAGAAAGAAGTATTTTCTTCATCTCTTATTTATCCAGGAGTGTGAGGTCAATATTGTGTCCCTATCTCATTATTGAGTCTTTATCTTTAGCACAAATCCCATGCTATAGGATATGGTGCAAAGCAAAAAAATAAACTGCGGTGTTTTTAAAACTTGTATTATTCCTTTAGGTCATATGATATCATAAGTAAATTTCAAATATGGATTAATTTTTCTTGTTACTGTAGATGCTTCCACATCACACTGATGATATTTACCTAAATATAAATATTATACAAATGATTTTAATATATCCAAAGCATGTCCTAATACTTGACCTCTGGATAGTTAATACCATAACACAAAGGAATAAATGACTGTGAATGATAACAATAGCTTCTCTTTATGCATTATTATTTTATATAGCGATATATTATAGATTCTTATGCCGTGCCCAGTAAGTAAATAAATAAAATATTATTTATTTTTTATCATTACATAGGTATTATACGTTTGTTGGAAAATGCTGAGAGGCCAAAGAAAAGAGCTAAAAGTGCACTTACAGTCTCATGTAAAAAATATACTAATCATTATAGTAATTTTCCTATCCATATTCCCCTATCCACATAATAATTTATAAGGCTTAAGTCATAACAAATTTATGCTATAAAGCAAATATTTTCTCATAGTCATTCACTCAACAAATATTTTCTGGCACCTACTATGTGCCAGGTACTTCTGAATATTTGAGATACATCAGTGAACAAACTAGAAAATATATTTGCCCATGTGCTGCTAAACCTTTGATAGCTACAAAATAAACAAAAGTAGATAAGTAAATGATAAAATGCAGAATAAAAATTTTTCATCCATATAATTTATTCAAATATGATATAAAAAACTATAATTTTATTAAACACTGGGATTCAAATATGTTCAATGTTACACTTTTAGAGTGAGATCGGTTAGTATAGGCATATTGCTCCTCTGTCACTTACCACTACTATAAGCAGAGAGACAAATTTGAAGCATGATTAAAGTATTTATGGAATATGAAAAAGAGAGTGATAAGAAATCTGACATTGTGTTCATATATGCATATTTATTATACTTCATAAGACTGTGAGTAGTGAAATTACTGCATGATTTTTTTAAATATTTTGTATTACATATAGACTTGCTGTCTTTCAATTGTTCTACTGATTATATAGTTAAACTAATAATACCTAGAGAGATTTGTAGTTTTTTATTTTTTTTCTTAAAACAAATATATACTACTCCAATAAACTTCATAAACATCATCTTCCCCTAAGAAGAAAATACTTAATGTTTTTGAACATCATTTTACTTACTGCCTTTTGATGCAATTGTTTTAGGAGGGAAAAAATGTCCTTCATAGTCATTATTCACCAAGACAGATAAGTTTGAAAGTAGATTTTTATTGCCCACTTGAACTTAATGGACTCTAGCACATAGAATGAAATAGAGTTTACACTGTGTCATTTACATTGACATTAAATTGGTAAGATTCACAGGACACTCATCTGAAGCCTTTGCTTGCCAATATAAAATAGAATCTTTTGATTATGTCTGGCCTCTGACTAATCTTCCTAGATGAAGATTCAGTCTTTGAAACTATTAAAATCTCATGCACTGAACATTAAGTATCTTGTCAAACTGATGAAAGCTACAGGTTTTCTCCTGAAGTATTTCAGTTTTTGCACAAGGATGGTAATTGCTGGGGCAGATTGCCTACTAACTAAAGTCATTTTTGTCATTTGTTTGATTTGGACTCTTATTTTGCTAAAATTCAAGTCAAATAGTTGCATGATTATCAGTGATATTTATGTGATGAACTCCAAAATTGAAATGTCTCTGTTTTATCTATATAGAAAACATTCCCCCATGTTACCATAATTATCAACATCTGCCTGTACCCATAGTCTACAATTGCAGATTAAATAATAAAAAAGTTTATTCAATAAAAATCATAGAATTATAGTCTTAGAACCAAAAGAAATATTTTGGGAAGATTAAATCAAATCCTTACTATATTAGATCATTTCTTTACAATGCTATCATAGCATTCATTGTAAAACAATGATCTAATATCAGAAGCTAGTTTAACAAGTTTATTGACACATTGGGAAGATAATCTAAATATTGTTATATTTTTACTAGACCTATATATGTGTATATATATATATGTATACACACACACACACACACACATATATATATATATTGCTATTATAGTGATGACTGAAGAAATAGACATAAAAGGAATATAAAATATAACACTGAGTAGACAAGGTCAGATGTTCCAAATGAATAGTTTTTGGGGGAGAAAGCACAGCACATTAACAAAAGTAATCAAAAACCAACAAAGTCACCAATAAAGGCATTGAACTAAATTTGTCAATATGAAGCTGAATTAAATTTGCTTTCTTTCCAAACTCATTCTAATGGAAGGGAAAGACACATGAATAAATAATTAAAATGTAATTTTAAACATCAGGTGCAAGATAGTAGACTTGCTACATTGAAAGTATATTGAATATTGCCTAGGTTCATATGGAATACCATATTGTTAAATATGATATTATTTAGAAAATATAATATCGAAATTTATACAGACATTTGTGGAAGAAAAGAAAAGCAATAACAAATTTAACAGAAAACGCACATGTTACTATTATGGAAATATGCCCATCTGATTTCTGTATCTTTAGCTATGCACTACTATTTTTTTAATTATTAAAAAAATCTGTTACAAGGTAACAATTAATGTTCTAAATGTCTGAACCTCATTTAGCAAGTTCCTTTGGAGTTTTCTGGGAGATAATACATAGCTTTTCATCTTTCTAATTGGGAACAGTAGTTCTGTAATTTTAATCCAAACAAAGAAGACAGTATAAACATAAATGAAAAAAGCAAGACAATGTAGAGAAATAAAATAAATACGCAATACAATTGTCAATATACTGGAGAAAGAGGAAGGTATACTATATCTATGAATATATATGCACATATATTCATTTATATATGACAATGTAGGAGAGAAGTATTAGACAATTTGAAAGAAAAAGTTAAAAACAGATTTTCAACTTTTAGAGATGAAAGAGAAATAAAAGGACATGGAAACATGGTAGAAAAATAATACAAAATATCAATTCCCCAAGTAAAATACCATCCAGAATTGAGTAAAATAAATAAAAGTAATATAAATAAAAGATAAGTTGGGAGCATTGCCAGATATTGTACAAGAAAAAAAAATTAGAAATGAAATGACTCTCCAAATTATTACTGGTGAAGACAAATGTGGTTTCAGTGTTTAATTTCTAGCCAAGCTGACAAATTAAATCACCAAACTAAGAAACAAATAACTGAAGTTTAGATAATCTGAACTCTAAATTAGCTTCCTTGTATCTTTTTATTAAAAAGTCTTTTGAGCAAGAGCCAGAAAAAGTAAGTAATCAAGAAAGATGAAGACAGGATATCCAGGAAACATCCAGATTCATCCATCAATTTATATAGTTGATTAATATCTAGGGTGGCTGTGATGAAATAGATGTTGGGATTCATTGGATGAAGTCCTTGGCTCACCTTTGAGAAAAATTTTGGCAATTTCCCTTTTGGTGACACATGGTGAGTTAACTAAGGGAAAACATTTGCATAGACTCAGGATGCATTTTTAAAGGACATATTTATTAGGAAAAAGAGAAAGAAAAAAACAGTATCTTGCATCTCTGTTGCGTAGATATGGTTACATGGAGATTTGTTGTTGTTGCTGCTGCTGCTGCTGCTGCTTTTGAAAGGGACAGATTTCTTAAAGTGACACCTGTATAGACACAGAAAGATAATCTTGGAACACAGACTGTGTTTTGCAAGAGCAGGAGTTGTTGTTATGTAGAGCTCATTTAGGGGTTCGTTCTCTTTGGGTTGACAGTCTCCATTTTGATAGCAGATTCAGTCTAATGGTTTCTTGTGGCAATTCCAGTCTCAAGAATTTCATTTCCATAGATGGTTTGATGATTATATCATCATCTCTACTCCCACATCCAATTTTTGGTCTTGTGAAGCCTGTCTCCAATTTTCTACTCTAAGCCTCCTTCCATACCCTAGTCCTGGATGACATTTTTTTGAGGTTTAAAAGGTGACCAGTACAGATGATAGGGTAGAAGCAAAGGACATCCAGAAATATTAAACATAAATAGAATGAGCAGTTCCTTTGAAAAACATGGGAAGGTGATGATGACACATGGTAAAATCAATAAAAGAAATTTCACTCATTTATGTTCATGATAATATTATTTGAGTTATATAAAATCCTAAATTTTTTCTCTATAGAAAAAAAATGCAAAAATAACTTACTGCTTCAATGCTCATGGAAAAAATATATTTATATCTTCATAGCCAAATTATAAAGAGGGTTATGGGTAAATAGTGGAATGTGAGTTTAGTTCAATATGGACAAAATACAAGTTACTATCACAAAATTAGATATAAGACACATAGAAGTATTTCAGGAGGACAAACATGACATGGGTAAGAAATGAAACAAAAATCATGTGCAGAGAAATCATTGAGAAGAAACTACAGTTCATCAGATCATTTATTGCTAAATTCTGTACATAAAATACGATTAGGCCACTGTTCAACACAAACAATTTAGAAACAGGAAAATAAGGGTATAGGAAAATTTTCTTAGAGCTCAGATCTGAGGGCTACCAAGTCAAAGGAACTTAGAGCCTCCATTGCTTGTAGCACACTCATTTTATACTTTTTGTGAAGCTCACACTTTATCTTAATGTACACTTTATCTAGAGCAAAGCTGAGACACAGAAGCAAGATGTAGCGGGGTTAAGACATTCTGACATTTACAGACGTCAAGTTTTACTTGTGCTGGGCTATCTACTATGACCAGTCCTACCTGCTCTCCTTGTAATGGGAGGTTTCTGCCCACTCCCAAGGTCATTATATTTTGCCCTGTTATGTTTTCTATGCTCTAATGACCAATTAGTGCAACACTGTTTAGGGTCTTGCCGCTGATCAATACAACCTGCAAAAACATAAATGCAGCATAGCTGAGATGTTTTCCAGAAACTCTTTTATTCAGTAATTTGATCTAGTGTTATTTTACTTTTTTAAATTTTCTTTGGCTACAGTAAAAAACAAACAAAAAAACACAAAGACTTAGACCTTGGGTAGTTTATCATATCTAGCATGAAATGTATTACTGTCAAATCAGAGTTAGTGTTCTTCACTATTAGCCCTTCAATGGGTCAGAAGTCTGTGGGGAATGGAGTTGAGAGAGTCTTGGCTTCATTTTTCACTAGCCTAATGAGGTGAGTGATAGACTCTGAAAGAGACCAGTCGAATGATTTCTTGGCAAACAGCCATTACGAACTCTTCATTAGAGTGTCTCACTCAATCTTTCTTTAAATGAAGTGACCTGAATTTTTAGTCTGACCACTGATAAGTAATCTAGTTATGGATTGCTCATAATTAATATGTCTTTATTTTCTCTCTTCCTGGTGAATTACTATAATTATGATGTATATATGTTTACATTTCCTGAAAAGGACAACATTCACTCAGGTAAACTTTAATACACTATATGTATTAACAAGATAATCATTCAAAAGTATCCTCTTTATAGACTTTCTGAATGTTTGGATGTTAGAAAAGAAATCTTGTGATGGACCATTTAAAATAGGCAACTAGGAAGGTGTAATTTTTATCTCCTCCTAATCAACTGATAGTGTTTATTTAAACCCTTCTATGGTGATGCGGTCTTATTCAGTTGGCAAGTGAGATTTACAAGAATATAAAGGACTATTTAGTAAGCATTTCTTGTGGAGATGGTATAACTCTGCAATATACTTATCATTCAAGTACATCTGGTTAATGTCTTTTCATTTTTGGTGAAACTGGTTAATGGGAACTTGTTCAAATTTTAACAAAAAAATAGCTGATTTCTTATTTTTCTGATAGAAGAGTCTTTTTACCAACTCTCCCGCATCCTAAATAGCTATCATTGTCATTTGCTGTGTGAAGTAGGAATATTTACAAGCCTTTACACAGAGTCTGAATACCTGCATTCACCTAGACTTGTTCTAATATATGTACCTTCCTGCTACTGAGAGAGTGGATATTTTTTGATACTATCTTCTTCCTCAAATAATACAGTTTTACTTTGGTTGGAACCAATTCTTCCCCAAGATTCACTAGCCCTGTGGTAACTTCTTCTAGAAGTTTTAATGAGGTTTGACCTTCTCTTTTATTTTCAGTACTAAACTATTTTGTAGTGCTGCCAGAGGCAGTTTAATAACAGGTGAGTTTCACCCCTAGGCTGATTGTATTTCAGTAGAGGTTGAAGTGATCTCTGTATGTCAGGTTGTTAAATCTGTAAAAAGCTCTGTGATCTTTCAAAATGAAAGTCAGTACATCAAGGCAATATAGCTCTCCTTTTTCTTTTTATGGACCTCTTTACATCTTTGTTTTGGACAGCTCTGAAATACCAAAGTGACTGTTTTTTCCCTCCCCCCTGATGTATGGCCATCAAATATGCAAATATAAAGTCATCAAAATAAAACATTCTTGTCTTAAGCTTTACAACCTTCCCAAAGAAGTCCATCTATGCATCCATATAGACTTAGGGGGGCTTATTAAATGGCAATTTCGAAGCTTTAAAACATATACGCAGCTAGTGGTGTTCTTGCGGTCTCAGTCTAATTTGTTTCTTCAACTTCCATGATAATTCAAAGTAGTTTTTATTACATTATTGTATATTATTATACCAAAAATATGTTCCAAATTATTTTCCTAAATGTGAATTGTTTACAATTTCCTAATCCCTTAACAATACAATCTGCTCTTCAAAAAAGTTTGCACATATTTAATTACATTTTATATTTAAATTCAAATGTCATTTAACTCACTTATTTAATACTTATTAATTACAAACTATGTATCCTCTGTGCAATTAAATAATATATTTTTTGAGACTAGGTCTCGCTCTTTTCCCCATGGAACCTCAGGTTTATGTTGCCTGGGGTACCACAGATTCAAGCAATCCCCAGCCTCAACTTTCCAGGTAGCTGGGATTACAGGTAGGCACCACCACACCCAGGTAGTTTTTTTGGAACTGGGTCTTGCTACATGCCCCCTGTAGGACTTGAATAGGATCCCTGGATCTGGCCGTAGCTTCCTAGGCTGCTGCTTACAAGCATGCACCACCATGCCTGGTCCTAACTAAATAATTTTTAATGCACTATAAAATCACGCTGGAATGATAATTTTTATTTTGCTTATTTTTTTTCTGTTTTCTACTTGTACCATTCCTAGAATACATTAAATCAATTCACCATTATCTTATATATTTGCTGAGCACTTCTCTCGAAAGCCAAGTTTATTTAATTGATTTCTCACTTTCTGAGTTATAATTCTTTGCTTCCAACAGTTTAAAAGCTTTGAATATTTTTGTTTGGTTTCTAGGTTACATCACTCCCACCTTATCTCAGATTAGTGCTATATCACCTTTTAACTGAATCATTGCAGTAGTATCCTAAAATACCTTTTTAATTCTATGTTTTTAAGCCTGGTGAGTAGACAGTACTGGGGCTGGTTGAACATATATTTTTATCTGAGGACTGCTTTCCACACCCACAGTGCTGTTACCTACAGAGCCGTGTCTTGCCTGTGTCTGATCCAGCAACAGAAACATTATCTAGAATACCTCTCACATTCTTTTCCCCTAGCATTTTCAATGCTGAATGTAAAGACTTGCTATCTAAATCATTTTTATGCCAATATTAGAAAGCCATATTCATTAGCTCTCACAGTTGAGTTCATCACAAAAGTCTTAATTTCTATACTTCTCAAGATTTAGTATTTCAATCATTCATGGGTTACAGAAATGACCCCAGTACTTGACCACTGTCCTTTTCATGATCCAAGAGAAGCTGATTTCTTTTAGATACAATCAAGAGTAAAATAAAAATGAATTTTTTTACTCAAACATATCCCCCTGTTACCCTCAGAGTAATGATATTTTAGGCTTGGTTGGTAATATCAGATACACATTAGAATAATAGTGTCTTCCTCTTTACTTATTAAGTCAATCTACTAATTGAATCAAGACATTCATTTTGAAAAAAGATTGTTGAAACTTATCTGAAGTGTAGGTGGGGTTGAAAACTACCTTCAACAGATTGCCTAGTCAGAAAATTTGTGGGTAATAATAGTGTTCTTGCTTGTGAAACATATTGGTGGGGGGGCTAAAAGCTAAATAGTCCTGCTATTTATAAAGAACAGTCCAGCATATAGAGAACTGGCTAAATACTGATAGTACAAATGTTATCATTCAGAATGCCCATTTATTTCCTAGCTGCTGTCTGGTGGTCCAGTTTTCAATACATTTCATGGGTCAGGTATGTTAAGTTGCCTTATTTAGTATACCAAGATGCTGGTAGGAGAAGCAAGATTAAATATTTTTCTATCAGACTAGAATCCTGGAGGAATTAAATCTCCTTAGCAACTTGAGTTCCAGAAGACATGATTAAGAATCTCCATGCTATCCTTGATCGATAAAAGTCAAGGAGTTTCTCTGAAAATGATGGAGAAGAAAGGAAAAAATATCATTGATAGCTGTTGTTCAGACACATGTTAAAATAAGAATTTCTATTTCTTGCATGCTTGTTACAGACACCTATTGATGAAACCATGGCAAAAGCTGGAGGTGATGAGAAGTCTTTCTAAATTTGTTGACTTATTTTGCTGCTGTTTTTGCTCTTACTGTGAATGCTAATGCTAATAATAAATAATAAAGCTGAAATAAAAATTAAACTGAAAGACAAGCTGGTGTCAGACTAGGGATACTCTATATTAGGGCTACTCCAGGAATATTTTATGTATGACAATGGTGTAGAAGTTACTTTTAGTAATAATAACAGAAAAATTGGTGAAGTAAAAAGAAAACTGATTAAAATATAAAATTCCTTTATTTGTTTTGATAATCTATATGTCATATCCTGTAGTGAATTTTAAAATTAAAAATCCCCTAGAAAAGTAAATGGTAATAGACCTTTTGCTATCAGTCACACTCTAGAACTGGCATATGGACAAAATATCAAGTTGATTGAACAACAATATTAATAGTAACCTAACAAATACATATTATGAATTTTCGTTCTAAAAACATTTAATCAAAATCTTTATTAAATTAGTAATTTTATCCATTATTTATAGATTGTTTTATTCAGCTACTAGAGTGAATTACAAAATCTTATCATCTTTGAGAGATGAAATGATAATACTTTCCCTAAGAAATCAAATATTAATGTGACATTTAAACAATATGTGATTTCCAATGGTTATTTTGTTTATAATCCTTGAAGAGGTTAGACTATTTTCTCTCTAACTGCAGGTTATCACTGAATGTTTTGTATTAAATGATCTTGTGTGTTTGGGTTATTTAAACATTCATGTCTGTGTCCAAGCAGTGGATTTTTTTCCCTTACTTCCCAAGAAGTATTTTACATGGTATAACACAGTCTTGCTTTCATCATTTCTTAAATTAAAACAAAACAAATAATGACTCCTTTTAATACTACTTTTATGTAAATTGGGTAAATCATCCTTGAAATTCAATACAAAACTGCATTTAATGACTGACCCATTGTATGTATTTACCAAGTGATAACTGGAAATATGAACTGCTTACATATATCAATTTATATTTAACTGATGCATATATAATCCTTAGTTTTTTAATAAAATAACACTAGTTCTAACAATAATGTAAAGTAGGGTTAGGTTTATTCTCTCAAAGATAATCTTTCAATTTAGTTTTTATGAGACTGAAAATTGTATGAGCATATAGTAAGTTGCAATAAAATCATTGGTGTATTAATCTGTATATGTAGAGATCCTGTGTTTGAAGAATGAATCCTTTCAATACCTTTAGAAGTCATAGAAACCTAACTTGATATGAAACTCTCCCTAGGAGTGAGGGTAATTAAGAATTCACAATTTTTGTCAATAAAGGCCCATTTATCTTTCTTGTCTCTTATTGCAGACAAAAGGCCATGGATTATATTTTTAAACTGAAAAGCAAAAATGATAAAAATGACTATATAAAACCAATAAGTCTAGACATATGTAGCTATTTCTGCTTGAAAGGGAATATTGCAGCTTGTCTACCAATATTAATATTCCCTAAATTGCTTTCAAGTCTGTGTGTGTGATTTAAGTCATCAGGCTTCATGTCTAGAACATAAATATCTTTATAAATTTATGTATAAAGCACTAGAGTAATATACTACAAAAGTTTAAGTAACTTCCAAGAAGCTTGAAAGGGAAGCTTTTATTATTCACAGAACTAATCTCTTGCCAGTTCTTAGAGAGACAGGAAGAAGGGTTTGGAGAACATATTTTGCAAGAGAATAAGGAGAAATGATGAGTTACTCACCTTCCTAATGAAAACAAGCTGAACTGGGGAAATGCAGTCCCATATTCAATGGACTCTAGATGCATGAAATGGCTCCACAACTAGTTGATTATGATGTTGAGTATGTATTTTAAGGCATGTCCCAACTTCCCAAGATCTGTGCTATGTCCATTCTTTAACTAGATCCAGAGAAAAACATTAGCAGAGACTATATAACTTGAATTCCTAAATTACAGAAAAAGGAAGAAAATGTTAGTTCTGAACCTATCTGAGCTGAATCTATTCAATATCTTCACATTTTCATCATCAGTTAAAAGAGTTTTCAAAATAGGCAATATTAAACCTTCTCTTTATTTTTAAAATATGTTTGTTTCTAGGGGAATAATTATTTTTATTTTTCTGTGATATGGTGATTCTATTTCCATCCAAGATCTCAGTGCAAATTGAAAATAAATCCTATTTTAATTGGTTGTTTGGTTAATGAATTATTTATAATGATAAATTGCACAAATTCCAATAAATTACACAACACTCAAGCCTTCTGGGACCACAGTATTTTATATATTTAATTGATGGATTCTGAAATAAGGAATGTAAGACCTTAAAAATGTTTGTGAAATCAGAGAAAACAAGGATAGTACTTGGTGTGGGTAGACATTTGTTTGAAAAACATTCACAGAAGCAAATTGTTATAATGCAAAGTCATAAGTACTTTAAGATGTGTAGGTGAGAAGAGAGAATGCTGGAGTGAAGAAATCATCCCAATAGGATTAGTTTTAAGACCAAACTCAAAGCATAGTATTATCAGTATTCTTCAGGGAGAAATGTAAAAGACAGATACTATAGGGGGAGAGGGGGGGGGATAGAAGAGAGGGAGAGAGAGAGGAGGGAGAGGGAAAGAGACAGAGAGAGACAGAAAGAGAGAAAAGGAAGAAGGGTGGGTGATTAAGAGGCACAATGACAAAAAAAATCTTACCAATTTTTAGGACACCACTGTATTCATTATGATTGACCTACTAATTGTAGACTACCAACTCGTATGTGAAAGACCTCACACTAAAGATATTTTTAATTGACTCAAACATATAAAAACAATTAGATGTGTTTAAACTGAGTTGCTATATAATTTAATCTTTACTTTGAAAACAAAACTTTGACAACTATGAAAGAAGGGCAAATGAGTGGGGAAAAGTAATAAACAGACTGGCCAAGTTATGACAAGAATCCCATGTGAGAAATGCTGATATTCCTAGTGGACTGATGGAGAAAAGTATTAGAGAGGAATTTTACAAGCTAGAATTTAGGAACTAATTCAGTTTAGTGTTGGAAAGTTGGAAGATTTCATAATTTAACATGACCTATAAAAATTGAACTTCATTAAATAGATGGATGTTATTGGTCAGGATCAAAAAAAGGCGGGGGGAGGAGGGGAAAGTCAGAAATTTAATCAAGGTTTTCATATATTGATATCCATAATGAAGATGAAATGTATTATTTAAGCTAACAAATGATTTCCATTATTATAACTGAACTAAACTTGTAATTTTAGCTCATTAAGGCATAATGATTTCACTTTCTTAGTGTCACTTTCGTTAAAGGCATGCATATAATAAGTAACACTAGCATATCAAGTGGTAGTGAGTGAGTAGAGTGAGTAGCTTGATTTTTATGTCCTCAGGTGGTGGGTACAGAGAATCCTTGCATTCTTTATTCTTAAGGTCTGAGTGCAGGAGCTACATAGGTATTATTTGTCAAGTTCTATTTAGTTATTATGGAGGGTAAATAGGATCATGTCTTTTAAAAACTTTTTTTTCTTTCTAATTTTCATGGGCAGCTAAATGTGCTTCAAGTGTCAGTGCATTAACACTCTGAAATGGGCAAAAATATACTTTAAAATGAAATGTTTCTTTTGAAATCCAAATTCTTTACAAAAATATTCCCAAAAGAAAGGAAAAAGGCAGAGGGAAATAAAAAAATTAATATTGAGAAAGGATAGGAAAAAAAGGAAAGAATTTATGAAATGATGGGATGAGAGGAGAGAGATATACATTGTAATTTAGACAAGTTAGCCACTTACAATGAAGAATAATTGCTAAAGGGATTTTTTCTCTCTATTTTTCTTGTGAATCATTATCAACTAAATGTTTGTGTCTGGTTTCATTTGAGCATCTAATCTGGTGATTTTTGGGATAAACTTAATTCAATAGATTTTTGACAGATTTACTTATTAATGTCCAAAAATCTTATGCTATACTGCAGTACTGATGTTTAAATCACTTTGTAAAAAGAGATATTAAAAGTGACCATCTATTTCAATTATTTCCTTAAAAAATGTTAAATAGTGAAGTGTGGCAAATTTCTTATGGGAGTTGATGAGACTAAATTGGAACACAGCTTCATAAATGTCATATGGTCTTTCCATGCTGGCTAATTTTCACTACTAAGGAAACGCACCTACTTTCAGTTCAGAAATTTCTCTTAAATTTTCACTACACTAAAACTGAAAGTCCCCGAAAGGCAAAGTGTTGAAGTATGTGGGAATATCTATATTTACCTTCCAATGACCTCTGGACTATCCCCAGTGGGGTTATTCCAACCATCTAAATCCACATCATATCACAATGACAAGATTCACTTAGATCTGTTTTAAGGAAGATGTTCAAATAGGCAGTAGTTTATGACTGAGCAACATTAAAGGAAAAAGTTGTGATCACAACATGAGGTTCATTCTTTTCCACCACAGAATTCTGAAAATGGATTCATCTGGGTAGTTAAGAATAAAATGAAGGCAGCTTTAATTTGCTAGAAAAACTCAACACCTATATTTTGGGTATGAATCAAACCCTGAGAGATGAATGTTCTTGTTTCAGCTCTTTATCTAATGGACTGCAGTTCACAATGCTTTTTGCTTTGTTTTTTTTTTTAGCTACAGCTTTTAAAGTTTTCTAAGATGATAGCTTTAACAAAAGGTATCTATTAAGGATGTGATGCAGGTACTTCACCTCACATAGACCATCTTGTTTGAATCAATTTTCTTTATGTAATTCCAAAAGATTTGTCTTCAGTGGGAATACTGGACTATTGTTTTGATAGAGAAGGTCTTTTTCTTTCCTACTAGGGGAACAATAATCATAGTGTAAAATTTTTAATTTTAAAGTTGACAGATTTATTGAAAGAATTTCATTTATTTTTAAGAACTTTGAAGAGATATTAAAATTAATTTCATGAATTATTTTAGGCAACTCAGTAGGTGTTCATTATGGTGTGATAAGAGCCTTGTTCTCATAAATAGTAGGGGTGTTATTAATATAGTTTTTACAGATATTAAATATTTGCACATCTATGTAGTATTGTATATATTACATTTATCAGTACATGTATATATATGCACTAGTAATTTGCTTATATCATTGATATGTATGTGTATATATATCATGATGTATTACATTGCCATATATGTTATATAACATATTTTTTAATATATCAGATCGTATTTCTCTAATCCTTCCCTAATATTCTTTTTCTTTGCTAAGGATATTTCCAATGAACTCTCCTGTTTCCTAACAATAGCTCCTATGATCCTTCGCAGATCCAATTTTACATAGATTGCCTTAAGAGCTAAGATATTATCTTTACATTTAAGGTTCCAGAACTCCTCATAATGCTTTGTCATTTACCAGGTCCTCAGTAATAACTACCTGAAAATATGAATGGAAAGATGAGCTAATTGATAAATCTGTGAATTTTGACGTCTTATATTTTGTGTGTTTATATTTAGTGAAATGAATTCTTATACCCCTGATTCTCAAATATATTGAAACATGTGAAAACAAAGAAAAATGAATCCCATTCAATCCATTTGCTAGTTACACAGAACCAATATATGAGGTTTTCCCACATATTAAAGTCAAGATACAAAAAAAAAAAAAAAAGGAGACATGCTTTCTATTCTGTCCAAAGGCCATATTGGTGAGTTAAAATTCAGGAGCCAAAGACAGAAATTTGTTTTCAGATTTAACTAGAATATACTTGACAGATCAAGTTAGTCTCTCTTCTCCTTAGGTAAGGCTCCTGCTTAAGCAGTATGTGTGTTTATCCATGGTTCATTATATACCTATTCATTGCCCACTTTCATTTGTTCAACCATTGCATTATCTTTTCAGTAAATTAGCCTTTACATTCTCAGATTCACACATGAATATTCTTTAAAGAAGGCTTATTAAATTGGCTCATTGTTTCTGTGATTCTGATAATCACTACAAATTACAGCCTTAGATAATCTGTTTCTGACATTACCTTCTCTCTGCAGCTAAAAAAGAAAGAGCTATAGTTGTGATCCAGAGGCAAATTTTGTGCCTTTATAACATGATTTGATGTGAAATATTAAGTGTTTTCTCAGTTCTTGTTAGTTTTCATTTTAAAACTAGATATTTATCTATAAATTGTATATATAATTGTATATATATACATACATACACATTTTATATATGTACTTATTTATATAAAGATATTTTACAAATGGCCAATAATGATGACTTATCATCAGATTATGGAAATAACTATTTCTATTTTATTTTTACAGTATATGTGCCTATTGTATGATACACAAGATATTTTTCAGGGCTCTTTCCTCTCTCACTAATGTCCTATAACAATTTATGTCTTGATAAATATTTTACATGATCATATCAGGAACATTGGTCTATATGTATTCTGTAAGTATTCAGTAGATGATATTCAAAATAGGGTATAGTACCATAAACATTTGTATTTATCTGATTAAAACCCATTCTTTCTTTTCTCTTTGAAAAAATCTTTATGTCTTATTGTAGAGGAATTATGCAAGGAGCCAAGAACTGAGACTATTACTTTGAAAGTCAACAATGAAAATGTCCATTTTCAGACTGTGATGAGTGCTATAAAAATGTATAAGGCATTTCATAAAAAAAAAATACAAAAATCAAACCAAGAAAAAAATTCATTAAAAGATAAGTTTTACTTTGAAAACTTTAGAAGATGCAGCACATTAAATTGACCCCTAAAACAAAACAAAGAATTCCTTGAAGTACTTTACAAAGGCAGTTCAGACAGTGAATATGAGAAAGACAGGGGAACAATGAGAGAAAGAGAACAAGATATAATCATTAATATATCAGTGATTGTGTGTAATTTTTAGACACAGTTAATAAGACTAAAAATGGAGCTTTTGTGATGTTTTTAAATCAAGAAAAGGTCACAGTGGCTTGGTGTGACTCCTGTTCCAGTGACTGGTGGAGTTAAAAGAAGAGGAGGCTTCTTCAAGAATTCAGACACAACAGGAATGACATATGAAGACATGCAGACTAAAACAATACTTCCACAACATCACAACATCAAAGATAACCAGAAACCTACAGAAGAAATTTGATATACCTTGGGATGCTTTTCAATGTGTTCTTGGTTATTGTGCATGACAGTTCACATCTCAATACTGTCTATAATTAATGTATTAATTACATTTTGAGATATTTTACAGAAAGTAAAGAATAGCATCTAATTCAAATTAAAATATGGGCATAAAAATATTTTGCTATTGTTGATATGTAGACAGACTCTTAATTTTGTGCAAGGATTCCAAATAAATTAATATAGTTTGAAAAAATTTTAGAAAACATGTTTCTTTTTCATGGGATTCTGATTGATTTTATTAATTGACTGAAACTCTGAGGAATAGCTATGTCTGCCTTACAGACAGCCCTTAAAATTCTTGGTAATACATTTCAGAGAAACATTGGACTTGAACTAGTGCTGAACTCTGTTTTTTCTCATGTAAACAATGAATGTACTGAAAAGTGAATTTTCTCAGAGATTAGTAATTGCAGTGAAAGAGTTTGTGACTTCTGAGAAGACCCGTTTCTAACAACCATTTTAGCTCCTCTGGCAGAGTTTCTCAAAACTCTTGTCTTCAAGTGCCTGAGGGCAGAGAAATAAGAATTCATAACTCTGGAGATTCTGAGAACATGGAAAATAACAAAAAGCTTCTGAAGGTTTTGTGTTTTATCAGAAAATACAGGTAATTAAAAAATATTATATAATGTAATACATGTTTTCTTTATTTGTAAATTAATGTTCACTATTGAACATAGTAACATCTTCACACCTGAAAGATATTTATTGTTTACCACAGAGGGGGTTTTGTGTGGTCCTGAAATATTCTCATACTTACACATTAAAGAGCAGAGAATTATGTTGTTTTTCCTTGAAGGCAAGGTACCTACATAGATTATTTGAAAATAATCTCCATAGGAGATTTATCTGTTTATTCTCTTTCATTTATTTATCCCATCACTAATTTATATTATTGTTGATTAATGGAGATTTGTTTTTGATTTTGGCTAAGATCCAATATTACTCTTTTGTTTCTCAAATTTTTCTGTCTTTGGTCATTTTGAGCACTATCATTTAGCTCCTGTGTCCTTTTGACATATCCCCATCAAAGTGGTTGTTATTTTTTAATTATTATTTGTGTATACCTATAGAAAATATATAACCATGTTTGCCTAGACTATTTCTCATTAACTATTGTAATTAACTAGCTAGACATACACAAAAAGAGAGTGGGAACATACAATAAGTATAAAACATTTTGATAGTCTGAAGTATTGGCAAAGTATGTAGCTGAAAGGTACTGGTACTTAGGGTCTGAGAACTCTTTTGAGGGTGACATGATTCACATGCATGAAGGTGTAAGAATTTCATCTGATCCTTGGCAAAGTGTCAGGAATATTGGTTTTCTACATTACTTCTAAAAAAAGCAATTAACTACAACTGGCTCAGTCTCATCTTGCTTCTTCTGCCTAGACAGATCATTAGGAACTTGACAGACTTTCATGAGAAAAGAAAAATGAAATCTTAAAATAAATTGCTATGTAAGAAAGCAAAGTATAACCAATGCAAATAAGATTTCTGATTTAGATGGTTACTGTTATGATATGATACAGTGCTTGGGAACAATATTCTCAGCACATCCATTTGCGACTAAATGGCATTTACCTCATGTGTTCTTATTTCAGCCATTTTCTTTTCTCAAAAGTTTTGGTCACTAACTTTCATATTGAATTGTGTATTTCAAAGTAGATTTAGAATATGGTATTTATTTCCTTTAAATTAAGTATTTGATGCTTATTTATACTGTAGTCATTTTCTTCAGTGTCTCCATGAAATTTTATACTTGTAGCCTTACCTGTTTCTGATATTCGACAGTATCTGTTCATTTTTGCTTGTAAATGCTCAGGTCTTTGCTTCTTTGATACATAGGTTAGATCAAATTTTCTTCAATCAGATGCAGCTTAAGCTCATCGAATAGTAAACATTAATTATGCCTTAGCATTGTGGACTCTTTTGTCTCTTTTCTTTAAATGCCTGCTCACTAATCACACTATTCTTAATTTCCTAATAAATAGATGAAACTCCATCTTTTCCCTTTGAATTAATTTCATAATCAGTTCAATTAAAATGACATATATATGCATACATGTATATGTCTACTACCATCATCTAGCTGACTAGTGATGATGTGACAGGGAAAGATAAAATAAATATTGAGCAGAAACCAATTTAAAATAATAATAGAACTTTTTGCTTCATTCATTGTATAAATGAACAGTTTTTCTACCTGGGATTTTATAGCATTTGAGATTCAGATGGACATATATCCTTTCTGAGAAAAACACACACACACACACACACACACCTATGATTGTACACACAAAATTTAGCATAGAATTATAACAGAAGCATGGATCCCTTTGAAATATATCTCCATCTTTTGCCCTCATAGTGAAAAGATTGCCACTTATTGACCCAGAAAAATGGACAGCAATGTCATGACACAGAGAAGGTTACAAAATTTTGTTTTTGCTAAGAGAAAGCCATAATCACAGTATCAAATGTTTTAGCATTATTCAAATCAAAGGGACAATGGAAGAAGGAAAAGCCTCTGAATAAGCTGTACTATAAAAGTACAAAAGAAATATAATACCTACTTTAAATGGAACTACAAATAACTTCTTCCAGATACCCAAAGAATAGATGTTTGATTGTGATTGTGTGATTTGGGAAGTTCCCTTTGAGGATGGGTCTCTGAAAATGAGACCCGTTTCTCTACCTGTTGAAAAGAGAAAAATCATTTCTGGTAGTTTCAACTGAAAAGACAGAAAATTATAGACATTCCTTGCTGCATGAATAGTAATAGCACTAGGCACTTAAGTAGCACTTACTATGTGCTCAGTGCTTTTTACATATTAACTAATTTAATCCTTTAACAATCTCTTCCAATTGATAGCAGTATTATTGTCATTTTTAGATGAGGAATATGAGACAGAGAATTTGTGTAATTGACCTGAAACCTAGAAAATAACAGAATTTGGACTCAGAAAGTCTGACTCACTCAAATCAGTAACTTTAACCATTGTTATTCTATCCTTTTACGGGGAAATGACACCATTATCAGATCCATAGGTAAAAATAGAAAGTATGTAGTTTGAATGTCACCGCTCCTTAGAGGAGTATATTGACAGATTTTTAGCGATCAATATTGGCATACTTTCCTCTAAACCTCAGATTGCTTACCTCAGTACACTAAAAATTACTCCCAGGTAGGGTAAATGCGTTTTCAGGTTTTTCATAACCTTCTGCCATTTTCCATAACCTTCTTGCAGGATCACGTTGTCCGGGGTACCACGGACTCAAGCATTCCCTAGCCTCAGCTTGCCAGGAAGCTGGGATTACAGGCGTGTGCCACCACGCCCAGCTATTTTTTGGGGACTAGGTCTCCCTGTGTTGTCCCAAGTGGGACTTGAACCACCATCCCTAACTCCAGCCGCTTCATAGGCTGCAGCTTACAGGCCCATTAGCCTTTCTTATCAGCACCTGTGGTGTTTCACTTTTCCCATCGTCCAGTGGGTGATCACCTGTGTAAGTGGGCACACCTGAAACTAGGAGGGAGGGGTTACAAGGGCAGTGTCACCTCGGATTGGGGATAGAAGAGCACAAAGAGAATACAAAAGAGAATGCCAGAGAAAGAGGCCAGAGGCAGAGCTTGAAGGGGGACTGCTGGGCTTGCCTGTCTTCTAGTCCACCTGTCCCTGCTGCCTAGTCTACCTGCTTGCCTTGCAGTTGGCCCAGCCTCCATGCCTGGTGTGCCTACGTACCTGGTTTCCTGAGAACATGACAACCTGTAAAATCCACCAAGACTTCTGACATTCTTCTTTATATGCTAGAACTGATGGTGAACCTACCCAAATTGGAAGGCTTGCAAAACATCCCAGTGAATCAGCAATGTCTTGGAAGTTGAAAACTATATGGTTTGCAAATTCTCTCTCAATATGAGACTAGAATGGAAGGATTAAGACTTGTAGATTAAGAGAATTGTAATGTTTATAATAGTCTAAAATGAACAGTATAAGGCAGAAAAAAGAGAAATTCAGTAAAGCAAATAAAAATATCTGACATAAACATTCTGGACTAAATTAGGGGCTCTGAGAGTTTGAAACTGACCTTTTCTTAAGAAAAGTTTTTTCATTATTTTTGAATAATCCACAGAGATTAATTTGGTTTGAACTTCTAGCTTTATAAAAAAAAAAAAAAAAGGCCTATTATTTTACCCAGAAAAAGAACATGACAATTTAAACTAGAGAGGGTCGGATTTGATGGAAGAGAAATGACTATATCTTTTTTATAAAAGAAAGAAAACAACCTTAAAGGTGGCCAGACTTACATGTAACATCTTCATAATATTTTGAGAGAATGGAGAGAAGATACTAAACTTTGCAGGACAGCAATTTCAACAGTTAATGCACCTGTGCTATTTTATTCCTTCCCAAATAACTGTAACAAAAGATGGAGCAGGAGGGTGTAAGGTAGAAACTTTTGCTTAGATGTTATATCATTTCTACCTTATTTATAATGGAGCATCAGAGTCCCTACATAGAAGTTATACACTTTATCAATGTTTGATTTAAAGTACTTTAATCAGTGTACAAAATATCATTTGAGCAAGTTAAGTAAATTTTATATACTTTACATACTTACAAAGTTGCTATATTTTATATTTTGCCATTTTAGCTTTGAAGATATATTATTGATTTTTTAAAATGAGATGTAATTTCATTATCTGTACCCCAAAACACATCTTCAGTTATAATTGAGAATCTCTACCAAACTTTTGCAGTACTTGCAGTGCAGACTATAACCATATAACTTACTTAGTGTATGTGTATTTAAATTCCAAAGAAAGAAAGAACATAGCATATATCAGATTCTACTTCTTTAAGAATAAACTTCAACCAGAAATAAAACTCAACTTAAAATGTTTCAAGTTCAAGGAAGGTATTACAGCAAAAGCAGATCTAAGAAGAAAAGCAGGGAATGTTGAAGCATAGTTGACTAACATTAGCAGAGTCATTAATATAAGAAGAGGGGGAGGAAGAAGAGGAATTGAAGAAGGGAGAGTTGAAAGGGGACTAACCGGCTTTAACTGTATTCATGGATTGATGCAGTCCCTCCCTAAACTCTCAATGCTAGAGGGAGTAGGAAACAGCTAGAACATTCTTTCCTGTTATACTCTAATCTTTGAGCTGCTTCCATTGATGGAACTTGATGAGAGGGAACTAGTAATGGAGACATCTCATAGGGTTCAGTTTGTTGAGGTACAAAGTCAATATAGAGGAAAGCATGTATGACTGGAGAAAGTCAAGTATGATAATCAACCTGTAATTTTTATATTCCGTTAATTGTAGTGAAGCTCAGTTACCATTCTATAAAACAGGTATAGGAGTACCTGTACAGTAAGCATTTGAAATGATTTTATATAACCAAATATTGGACACACAAATTCTTTGTGTTAAGGTTCAATAAAGGAGAATAGAAACTTCTAACAGAAGTTGACAGCTTGAGTTTTGTATTTGTTTCTTCTCATACTGAGGTTACAACTAAAATTATTGTAAGAAATAAAAATGTTTTAAGTTGTAAGTATAGACAAAAAAGAGTTAAGGTTTGTTAACTAAAGATTTCAACAAATTCTTTTAAAATGGGTTGACAAGTGGTGACTGATTTAGCACAGTAAAATATTTAATGAGAGATAAAGGCATGTGTCGAGTATAGACCTCAAAACAGGGAGTCATCTGAAAGATTGTAACCATCAAACCAGAACATCTCTGCTTTCAAAAATGACAACAGTCACATATATGCCTGAGAGAGAGAAAGCAGGAGGCTATTCTCAGGAGAATAGAACAGGGTATACTTATCACTAAAAATAGCAGATATAATTATTTGGGAGATTGGAGAAAAAGAGATCTTAATAATTTGAAAGACTAAATGTTTGGATTAATCATGAATCCTTTCCTCTGTTTCATCTACTGAACACCAGGAACTAAGCAAAAGGATTGTATTCATCTTTGGAGAAAATGACCACCAGCAAAATAGCTCCACAAACTGAATCTACATGCTTTTGTTTTAAAAATGGTTTACTTCTATCCCTCAGTATTGATGGAGTGATTTTCTCCATATCACTCTAAAATGAAGTCTATATGCCAATAAGGATAAACTGAAGCCTTTTCTAAGCAGCTTTCTTTTTAAGTACTTAACTCATATATGTATGGACAAGCAAGGATTCTCAGACCTATGAGAAAATCCTCCAACACAATAAGAAAGAGAGGTATCAGAACAAAAAAAGACATAAATAAAAATAAGTACTGAGGAAATAGAGAATAGAGAGAACAGAAAAAAAAATATTAAAAAACTTTACTCAAAGATGTAAACAGTATGTCAACCATATAAGTGTGGAGAGCCATTAAAAGTGAAATAACTCAGAAAAAATAAGAAAACTTTTATGAAAAAGTAAATATATATGCATAAATATAGATATGTATATATTATTTGCAACATAAATGAGTATTTGAAACAATCCTCAACAGATCAAGTTCAAATTTACCAGTGTGATAAACTGACATTTTGTGTTTCCTATTGTGATATATTATGAGAAATTCAGCATCATAGATCAAAATTGTTTAATCTCAGTTTAATTATGATCACATATACAAATTAAGATAAATTAAAAGTACTTTTATTTAGCCTTCAAAAATAACTTTACAATGAAAAAATGTAAAAGAATAATAGGGAAATTTGAATATAGAATGTATATTTCACATTAGTGTTTCATATTAATACTTTAGGAATTAATAGCTTCTTATTAATACTTTAGGAAGCATTAAAGTCAGATTAGTTATCATAAGCTTATTTAGCTATAAATATTGAAGTTGATAAGTTGATACTTGAGGATGATGGAAAAGAATTGGAGTCGATTATGTGAGTTAAATTTTCATTTCTGTTAAATAGACCACTAAAGGAAAATAATTTTAAGATTATCATCAGTGATGTGGAGATAATTATTTAAAAAAGAAGGTATTATGTTAAAATTTTCACATATGAGTAGCAGGTCTTAAATTATGCACTAACATATATTGCAGTAAAATAAATATGTGTAAACATGCACACACACATGTGCATGTGAACATTTTGCTGTTTGCCTTATGTTTCTTTCCCAATACCAATGCCTGGGGGAAAAAGGCATATATATAATAAAGTAATTTTATTTGTGAATTTGATCTCAGAACAAGAATTAGGGT
The DNA here is from genome assembly GCA_004024945.1 of Uropsilus gracilis. Taxonomy (NCBI): domain Eukaryota; kingdom Metazoa; phylum Chordata; class Mammalia; order Eulipotyphla; family Talpidae; genus Uropsilus; species Uropsilus gracilis. Next base: position 93,219 of record PVHY01004018.1, read on the forward strand.
TATTGAATAGAATGTAGGAATAGAATGACAACCAATGTAAAAGTCTTATTGTAGTTTCACTGTGTTAGATGTTCAATATATCCTAAATGAAAAAAATAATATTCCAAAACACAGAACAGTCAGAATTTCACACTAACAAAAATGGCAATTCAATGTTTAGGATTCGCTTTCAAATAACCAGAAAAGCCCATTACTTAAATGAATAGATGGGAATCAGATATAATTGAACCTAAACCCTAACTCATACTGAACTCAATTTCCTGACCATATTCCAGGGTCAGTCTTTCTCAACTTGAAATTATATAATCTACTCTCTACTCATATTTTGCCAACTGCTTTACATTTCCATTACAATTTTTTTTTTTTAATGAATAAAGTGAAATCAAGAGACTGGGTTTCTCCTTTATACCTTTAGACTCATTTCTAAGCATACATGTTGTAAAAACAATGGTATCTCAATAAAAACTAATAAAAATAAAAGTAGCAAGTAACCCACAGACAGTGACCTGTACCAGACACCACCCCTTGATTCACTATAGTCCTTAGTATTTATCTTTTTCTCCTTTGGTAGTTTTGGGGTGCCATGTTCCCACCTAGTTTCACTTTTTTTGAATATACATAATTTATTTCAGCTTACTTAGTGTTGCTGATATGACTCGGTCTGTCCAACTGTGTTTCAATCATTAATATGAGGTTAAATATTAGATAGTATATCATATATTAAAATGATAAATTACATTTCACTTAAATTGGCAATCTCCATTGCAAGCAGAGAGGGGGTAGCAATGCTCATTTATGGCTAGTGGAAATCCAAAATGGTACAACCACGATGGATTAGAGTTTGGTAGTTTCTTACAAATCTAAACCATAGAACCCAAATCTCATACTCCTTGGTATTCATGGGTTACCTGAATAAATACAGCTGACAAAATCCTATATGCAAATAGCTATAGGATCTTTATTTACAGTTGCTAAAAACTGGAAGTACCCAAGATGTCTTTTAAGAGATAAATGGATAAACAAATTATGGCACATTCATATGATCAAATTTATGTATCAAAACAAAATGGAAAATCTTATCAAGCCACAACAAAACATGGATGAATCTTAAGTGTACATTGCATGCTCTCTCTCTCTATATATATATATATGGATGTAATATATGTATATAGATATAGATATATGTTTGAAATATTTTCCAGTATAACCTAGCTTTCAGTTGAAAATATGCACAGCTATAAATTGTCTCTATATAGAGAACTTGTTAGCAGCCTACCAAGGGAACCCCTGTAGTTCGGCTCTTCACTCTAAGGGGCCATTCATGTACACAAAAGCACAGCAGACTCATAGTATAAAAAAACACTAATAGAATTGGAATGCAGATAGAGAAGAGAAGAAAGGACATTGTGACTAGAACACCCAAAGTTACCCATTCCCTAGTACATGAAATCTCCCCTAAAAACAAGTGCAGAAGGAAAATGGATAGCTTAGTTAATCTTTTTGAGGAAACATGGAAACCCTGAGAAAAATGTAAAGTTTGAATTGATTTTCTTAATAAATAAATAATGAATATTGGCAGTAAATGCATCTCTAATTTGACTGAGAAGGTTTGCTGTTTATAAACTGAGACTCGTGTAAGTCTAAAAGAAATTAGGGAATCACCTTTCCAGTTGATAAAAGAAAGAGGCAAAAATTCTAAAATAATATGAAGAAAAATAATAAGCCCTAGAAAATCATTCACTGGATCTTTGCTTCTGTGCTTGGTATTTACACTGGGGTTATTGATTCACCTATATTTTCACATTCACTGTTACTTAATCCTAGTACTGCAGATACTAAAATATCTTTCTTAGGGTAAGTGACTCTAATCAGGCTTTTTCCTCCATTAGGTGTAGCCAGAACCTGTGGTATTGCATCTTCCTCATGATTGTTGGGTCGAGTGGGTGTGTGTATGTGTAAGTGTGCACACCTGGAACTAGGAGAGAGGGAATAAAAGGGAATAGAGCACATGGAAGAGTATGCGCATGAGCATGAGAGAGCACATAAAAAGAGAGAGAGCATGTGCCCAGAGAAAGAAAGTGAAGATTTCTGGGGGGCTAATGGGCTGGGGGACTCTCCTACCTTGGGGCTCTGGCCCTGCCTTGACCCTGTCCTGCCCTGTCCTGCTCTGTGTGTCTGTGTAACTGCTAAAATCAATAAAGAAACTGTCTAGATTGGTAGACCTGGTTCCTGATGCTTCCCCTACAATTGGCAAGGAGAATCGCTTACATTACACCTTTCACTAAGATTATCTTTTAACCACATAATAGTTATGTTGCCACCCAGCAAATTTTAAACAACTTCAGTAACAAAGTTTCTTTGGTGGTAGCTTAAAGATTAGATTGCACAGGCAATATCTAGATTCAATTTCCTGGAGACAGAATTGTTCTGGGTAAAATTCTTGAAAAGCTGCCACCTGAAAAAAAAATTAGAAATAAAATAAAAATAAGAATGCCCTCCCTACAGTGTTCATAGAGCTGTGTGCTTTGAACTAGTAATAGATGATGAAAAGCATAAACATAGACTTTCTCTTGGAGGGAAGGGAAACAATGGTAAAGAGTCCCAGGAGGGCTGAGGGATCCTGAAGGTCTTAACTTCTACTCAGGAAAGAATTCTTGTGGGAGTCAGTACAGGTAAGACCTGAGTATTAGTTAAGTGATGGTGCACACTCAAGAGTAAGTGGAGGCAGATTCAAAGGAGAATCCTGCCTTGAGTCTTGAGACTCCTTATATATACACTAGCTTAGATTGAGGGGACAGTGGTCACAGATTCTGAATGGGTATTGACAACTTTTATTTAACAAAAGGGACAGGAATTTACTGATTGGGATAATGAATTAGGGTGATTTTGTTTATCAAAAGCACCTGACTCCTAAGGCCTATTAGATAAACTAGAAGTCTTATACCCATGTCACCTGGTGGGTGAAAACTAATAGGTTTTGAGTCATTTTGTTCTGAGTTCTGCACAGCTGTTTTTCAGGAATAAAAATGGGGAAGTAGGGGATGCAACCATTGTGTTAAATTCCTGCACTATCATACTGTGAATATTCTAACTGGAAAATAGAAAATTCAGTCCCTAACTAAAATTTAAAGATCTAATTGACTTTACTAAAGCATATGATCCAGGTGGTAGCCACTCAAGCTAATATTATAAAGGTGCTCCCAGGAATTGTACCAAATGGGAAGTTTCTAATTGCAGAAGAGGATGGTACAAAGTATTCAACCAAAGAATTACTGAAACACCAATTAGCTTCCATTGCCATGCTTTCCTGGGGACAATGGTCTTATGTTGATCACCTTTATTAGTTCTCACTGCTACCTTAAATTATATGTTGATCTGCTTTAAAATTTCATATTGTCCAAGAGTCACAATAATTTTAGGTGTTAAATCTTAGTGAAACTTGACTAAATAACTCCATTTGGGGGTCTGTTGTTTCTTTTTTTTTTATTACTCTTTTCTATAGAAACCTTTTTTTTTGTATAACTGGAGTTACTCTTCTTTTGGGAAAAACATAATCAAACTGCTTCTCATAAGAAATATGCATAGAATAATGCATATGATTAATGAAATTTAGTCTCTTATTTTTAAAGCAGCAATTCATATCCAAAGAATAAATGTGCTCAGCAAATCCAAGCCCTACTCATCTATACATGAAATGGATTTATCTGTCAAACATTCTCAAAGAATTAAGTTGGGTACATTCAGATAAATTATGTAGTATCTTGGGTAGTTGTAGAACAAGAGAGCTAGTCAGGCTTTTTCCCTCTTTAGCCTGCATAGCCAACACCTGGTATATTGCATCATCTCCATGAATGTGTGGCCCAGTGACTGTGCACATGTGTAAGTGTACACACCTGGATCTAGGATGGGGGGCTAAAGGAGCACAGAGAACACAAACATGAGAGAATACAAGATACTGCAGCACAATTTATAATTGAAAGGTCATGGTAGCAACCTAAATGCCCCAAAACAGATGACTGGATTTAAAAAAAAATGTGGTATATATATATACAATGAAATATTACTCATCAATTAAAAATGACAAATTCAATGAATTTATAGCAACATAGATGTACTTAGAAGAAATCATATTAGCAGAAACAAGTCATAAAGAAAAAGACAGAAACCAAATGGTCTCACTAATATATAGGATATAGTGAAAAAATAAACAAAAGCCTTGAGGAAAAGTCAAAACAAGCTAAGCACCAAACTGAAGTACACAACTTTGAGCAGGAGGGGAAAGGGGGGGGAAGGGGGGATGTAAGCCCCTGGAATTACAATGTTGTGAAATTTATATATAAATAAATTAAAATTTTTAAATTAAAAAAACATAAACAAAAAACAAAAACAAGAGAATGCCAGAGACAGACGGAGAGACTAGAGAAAGAATGTGAAGATTTCTGAGGGGCTGTCAACATCCCACCCCCATCTCCCTGCTGTGCCTGGTATATCTGTTTAATAGATAAAGCCAATCAATAAAGAAATGCACAGATTGGTCAACCTGATGCTTATAATTGGTGATAAGTATTGGTTATAATTGGTGATGAGGATGGGATGGTTACCCAGTAGTTAACTTAGCTGGAAGCATAGTTCAATGAAGACTGAGAAGACAACCTAACTGGAATAGGTGGCAGGGCAGTTCAACACAGACAGTTGGTGCTTATTGGCAGGATTTGACCCAGAAAGGAAAAGTTTTGCAGATGGAGTCCAACACAACACTGGAGAATCTGATGACTCATCAGGTAGGAAAGAAGACACCAGTCATCATTTGGAATTCACCCAGGGGTGACACAGATGAAGATGATGGACTTGAAGTTCTGCCAGAACACCTAGGAACTTTTGGAAGATGGCTGTTAAAATTGTTGGGACCCCAGAGGTAGATGACATCATCTATAAACCCCAGGAGATGATCCTCAAGGGGTAGTCAGTGGGCCTCAGTGGTCATGCAATTATTACATTGTTTACTGTTGCTGATCATGACTATAGTTTTCCACATTTTCCAAAAGAAGTATGAGGAAGAAGAAAAATGAGTAGATTGTACTGTAAAAAAGTAAAAAGCTAAGGGTGTGCATTGTAGGATGTCAGGCTTTTCCTTCATTAATCTGTGTGACCAGCACCTGTATTATTGCATCATTGCCATGATTGTGCAGCCCTGTGGGTATGCACATGTGTAAGTGTGCACACCTGAGCCTAGGAAAGGAGACCAAACAGGGAGTTCTCCTGCCTCCCAGCCAGCTGCCACACCTCCACCTGCACTCCCCCCCTGGGCCCTGCCCTGCTCACTGTGTCTGTGTAACTACTAGAACTAATAAATTCCTTATGCAGATTGGTGAGCCTGGTACTTACCCCTACAATTGGCAATGAGGATGGTTATCCAAAAGTAGAAAGATGATAAGAGGCTTTTTTCACCACCTTCAGATCTAACTGTATAGATGTTTGAATCATATCTAAACTGTCTAATTCAATTTTGATTACACATTGTGTTTGATAAGATACTACTAAATGGAAAAATAAATGTGATATTTTTGTTTACATTTTGCTTATGGTTTTTATTACTAAGGAAAATAGTTTAAGCACCATTAAATCTGACGCCCAATGTGGGACTTTTTCATCTTCATCTCTCTGATACCTTGCCTTGTCTATAAAATGTTAATTATCTCTCAAATTTGTTTGTCTTTGTTGAAATTCAACAGGCCCTCACCCTGTGTCCCTATATATACCCCTTTCTTTTGTTAATAAAGTTATCTCATGGTTCATACTTACATTTAACCCCTGGTTGTGACTAGGCAATCTCTTCTGGTCAATTCATTTCTCATACTGAAAGTGGGTGAAAAGAGACTTTCTGTCTTTATTTAACTGTTTACCCCTATCTGCTTGCTTCTTTCTCCAAAGCAGGCTACAAGCAGTTCCTTTGCAATTACCTTTAACCTTAACTGGATACTCTTATTTGCCTGCTACTCTCTACAAAGCAGGCTACCCACTCTTTATTAGCATTTTCACTGATCACCTTTACCATTGATATGCAAAAGCCAGCCAGCTGCTCTCTGCTTTCAGCTCCAAAAACTGCAGAAAAGAAAAACTTTAAAACACAGTTTAAACTTTCCACTCGTGGGTTCTTACCACCATCCCCAGCCTTCTCAACCAAAATACCAAACCAATGTAAGACTCTCAGTGCAGTGCAGACTAATTTATTTCTAACAAAGTGATTT
>PVHY01004019.1:0-99373 GCA_004024945.1 Uropsilus gracilis
GGGGAAGGAAGGAAAATAAGCAACAGCATTAATGGCTAGTGGGTCACAGCAAGCAAAAAGGCAGTACACCTTGAAAGCAAATTACCCATTCCAATCCAATAAGCATTGTTCCACAAGGAAGTGATAAATTTGCACATGATGGAGGTCACACAGATTTTAATATTTTGGGCAATGTTTGAGAAGTTACTTAGAAAATGGGTGAATATTGTAACTGGTGAAAGTTAGCTAAGAGAACATCATCAAAAAGAAGAGCAGGTGGAGACTTAGCTCCCAAAGGGTCACCAACAGGAGGCCTTAATGTCTTCACTGCTCATCTGCACTGAAGTGGAAATCCAGTCAGCATAAGGATGGACAGTGCCTGGGTGTGAGATGGTGGCAGGGCCAGAAAACTAATGAAACAGTAGTATCTGGAAAGACTAGAAACAAGACAACTTAAGAAGGTAGGTCAGGAGAGCAGCTGAATCACTGAACAGAAATTAAGGCAAACGAATGAAGGAGACATGACGGGAATTCACCAGCAACAATCCTGAAGGGCAAGAAAAAAGTGACACATGTACCTGGGCCCCTGGGCCATAACCCAGCTCCAGGAGAGAAAAAGACCCTGGCTGGCTAGAACACAAGGCAGAAGCCTATAAACAGAAGACCCGGGCCTGTTTATCCTGTTCTGAAAGAAATAAGGGTTGCCCTGCCCTTCTCTCCCATCCTACAAATACCTGTTCTGGTGATATAGGAAACCCTATTTCCCTGGTTGTCATGAGGATCTGTTGCTAGGACAGCCTGTGATCTGGCTTGTAATGATATCAAAAGTGAGCAGGGGGTGAATAAGAGGGACTAGGCAGGTGAGGGGCAAGTATGGGTCAGGTTGTTGAGAATGGACCCTTCCATGAGGCCAATTCCCTTCTCACTGCACTGTGTGACACTGTCAGAGCAGGTAATACCTCAGAGAGAAGCTAAGCTGCATCACTGTGATCTTCTCAGCATCAGAAACCTCTGGAAAATCCTCTGCAATGGTCAACAATGCAGTTATGTGTCACTGGAACAGACTAACGGTCACCCTGACACAAGGGAGCTTTTGTAAAGTAGAGCACTTCCCTGAAAAGAGAATGTCAAAAAATGGGAAACATTACTGAGCTGAAAGGATCTGACATTGAGAACCTCTGTGTAACATGTTGGCCAACGGCAAGAAGACTGGTGATCTGGGACACTGAAAGCAGACCTGTGCGAAAATTCAAAGCCCACAGGGAGGACCCCCAACTGTTGCAGAGAAGATGAGCCCCTCACCTCTCTTGGGAGCTGCCCTCAAGTTCTCCCAGGTCCCACCTCCAGTGATGTAGGCAGACATCCTGAGAGAACAGGGCAAGTGCCCCTGTCACCAGATCCAAAGCAACCAGTGCTGGAGTCCATCCTCTCTGTTGCCCTGACCCTCCCATGGAGGCTGAGAGGAGGACATTTGAAAGGAGGCACCCCAAGACCAGAGACTGGATCACACAAGCCCAGATGCTGGAGGCAGGGGCAGAAGTGGTTAACACAATTTTACAAGCTCTATATAGAAGAGGAAAATCTCATGAGGCGCAGAGCAGGAGGGAATGTGAAAGGTGAGGATCACTGTGAGAACCTCAGGTCCTTTGCATTCTGCTCAGCCAAACCAAACAAGCTCCCTAGCTGTCAGCAGACAGCAAGCTTCAGACTGCTATACACCCAAGCCATGCCCTGAGGCAAGCCAATTAAGAAACCTCATAAAGCACCAACTGATAGTGTCAGCAGCTATACACTGTGAATCCCAGACCGGAGCAGGGAACAGGAGACCCAGAACTGTTAGTTTTGGGTCTCCAGGCCCTCGGGGCAGCTCTTTCTCCCTGCTTGTGTCTGTGCAAGTGACCTTCCCTTCCCTTCCCTTCTCATAATAAACCTGCTCCCTTTCTAACAGAACTAATGTCCTTGCCTTGTGGGGAAACTCCCACGTGCCACTCAAAGGAGAGCTCTCATGAAACCTTCTCAGCGGTCACCGGAGGACCCTGTTCTGTGAACCCCAAACCTCTCCACACCTGTATCACATCTAAATACACTTTCAATGTCATCACTGAATCATCTGATCTCTTCTTGGTCAGTTTAGGAGGTACCTCTGTGAGGCCTAATCTTCCTGATGTGACAGACCAAGAGTGCATATAAAGGCATCACCTAGTGACTTTGACCACAGACAGTTGTGCTTAGTTCAGCTGACCCATGAATGCTGACAGTTTTAGGGGAAGTACCACGTTCCCTACCCCCACTTAGTGAGGGTGAAGGTAAAGCTACATTACACAAAAGACAGGTGGGCTCAAGAGAGACACATGGAGGTGGTTTGGGACGTGCACCAGTGACTTGGGGGACCTGGAGGAGACAAGCGGAGGAGAGACATTAAGAGACATTTGAAAGAGACATGAGGGAAGGACAGGCAGGAAGGATGACAGCGGCAGCCATTATTTGGATTTGTGCTTTGATTTTGTTCTTTTCACCCGAGACTGGCCTGGCCTCTTCTGCTTCTCCCTTTCTTCCTGAGGCTCCCAGCAATAGGTGCCTAAGCCTTGTGGCAAGCTTTGGGCCTCAGCATCCTGTCTGGCTGGGCTTTACCCGTGAGGGATGTGCAAACTGGGATTTACTGGGAATCTGATGCTTTCTCCTCTCTCAGTGCACACTTGTTCTACTCATGCACTTACACTAAGAGCATGCTTTGCCTTTGTGCGCTCAGAGGGCCAGGACCCTTTTGAGAGTGCAAGACTGGAGACCCCAGGTGCCCCTGACTCTGCCTTACACAGACTCTGCACTCAACCCAGAGGCCAACTCTGCCTAGCAGAGCTTCAGGCTCTATCAGAAACATGACAGTGTAGGGATTACTTCTGGAACAAATGAGATTTACAGGAGAAAAACAGGAAACTTAACTGCTGAAAGAAAAATCCGCATTTTTGCCCAAAGCTCTCCTTGAGGAGTGTCAAGGTTCCCCATTACATCCAGTATGGGGTATCAGCATCCTCAGAAACACCACCACCTTGCTCCATGAAGGCCCCCAAACCTCCCAAGGTCAAAGTTAGCTAGTTGTCTACACTGGATGGTGAAAGGAATCAAACCTGCTGATACTTCGAGAGACATTAGGGTCCTAGCTTTGCAAGTGGGGCCCATCAGTCAGCTGCTCTTTCAATACATGACAACAGAGACATGAAACTAAAAGAACCAGGGACAGGGGCTGTGGGGTAGGGTTAGTGGTAGAGACATTCATGAAGAAAACAGAACACGGAGGTGGTGAGAGGAAACAGACAGGGTGAAGTGTGAAGTGGAGGCACTTCAAAGATGTTGGGGCCAGGAATGGATGAGCGTTCTGTGCCATACAGAGATGAGCGCTCAATCTACCACCCAAACTTTTGGAGATTCTCTTTAGCAGGGTCTTTTCTAAGACATGCGAGGGCTCACTGAGAACTATGTATCCTCCAAAGCAGCTAATAGTCCTTGAGCACCAGTTCTGTAGAAGTCACATGATTAAAGGTGTGGCACTGCCCTCAAGGGTCCCCAGACTCTCTCTGTAATATGTAGGTGGGGGGAAGTGGAGGTTATAGGAGCTAAAGATATGCTGGGCAAGCAGATCAGGCCAGAAAGGGGCAGGGAGAAGTTTCCCGAAGACACTAAGACCTGAACAGCATTTTGATTAGCCAAGTAGAAAAGAAGTACCAGCTGTAACAGTTATTCACTGACTATTTGTTCATTAATTTCAGTTCATTTTGATTGTAATGATTACCCGGAAAATCTTTCAAGGGATGGCAGCTAGCTCTTATTGCCAATGTTTTTATTATAGTCAAGCAAAAAGACAAATCTATATTCATCTTAATGTGTAGATGTAAAAAAAACCGAAAAACTCAACAATCCTCTCCACCCCCCACCCCCCAGAAACAACCATCTATACCTCACCTATGGCTGAAGTAGCAAATAGACTCATAATTTTCCTAATTATGAGGCATCTTCTTGTTCTACTTATTTCATATCAAAAAGAAATCCCACTTATATAAACTTTCAAAAAGATAGTATTTTGCTTACTGGAAATATGTATGCATATTTTAGCATAAAATATACCTGGCAGCTAATAACATAATGAATTGCTATAACTGCAAATACTTATTTTTCATTAAATTTATAGAACACTTGTGAGTTTCTTCCAGTGCTGCCACTGAAAGCAGTAACATACTTCATTGTATCAATGTAATCTAACCATGGATTAGTCTAAAGAAGACAGCTTAGGCTAAGAATAAGACCAGAAGTCTCAGTGTGCAAAGATTAATTAATAAACTGTTGTTTAAAACACAGATGCTGAATTCACTTGACAGGGAAGAAAACACCACCCAAGTGTGGTGGAAGACGAGATGTTTCAGAAAGACAAAAGCGCACAGAGGGGAAACACCTGCCAGCACTGAAATGCTGCAGTCCCCATGCTCTTTCCTTCTGCTCACCATGCAACAATAGAACAATGAAGAAAAAAAAAAAACAATCTTTCGGAAGTTGACCAGTTTATTTCAGAGTGCTCCAGAAAACCGCTAGCTGTCCTTGATGTGACATCTTTTCGCTAGACCAAAATAAATAGCCCATGAAAAACAGGACTGATAGTCTGTTGATCAGAACACACTAAGAGCTTTTGCAACCAATAAAGAAAAACAAAATTAAAAATGGACAAAGGACCTGCATAGACTCTTCTCTAAAGCACACATACAGAGACTCAACAATCACCTGAAAAGACTTTCAGCATCTCTAGTCTTTATGGAAATACAAATGAAAACTAATCACAGTCCCTTTCACACATATTCCAATAGTTATAAGGAAGAAAATCAAACACAAATATTACTAAGGATGCTTGTGGAAATGCAAGATGATGCTATCTATGCTTAGCATAGTTTGCCATTTCCCCAAAAAGTTAAAGATAGTACCACCATATGCTTCAACATTTCCACTCCTAGATAAAAGGAAAACAGGTGTTCAAGCCACGTTTTGTACACAAATATTTATAGCAGCACCGATCATAATAACCAAAGGCAGGCATAATGCCAATGTCCATCCATGGGAAAATGGAAAAACAAAATGAGCTAGTTCTATGCACGTCATCATTATTCTGACATTTAAGGGAGAAAGTCAACTGGTGCAGCTGCATTATAAAGCAGCCTGGCATTTCCCTTAAAACCTAAAGGTAAAATTAACATTTGATACAGTAATTCCACTTCAGGAAATATAGCCACTCATCCCTATGATGAATAAATGTAAAACAATATATATCATATGTACACACTGTAATAAATACATATGTACAGTGTAATATTCAGTCCTAACCAAGTAAAGAAACTCTGATGTATGCTACAACTTGCAGAAAACTTAAGAGTCATTACAATAAGTGAAATAACAACCAGGCACTAAAGGAAAAATGTAGAGCAATCCCATTTATATGAATATCCAGAGTAATCAAATTCAGAAACAATATAGAAGGTGACTGTTGGGGGTGAGGGGAGAAAGACACAGAATCAGGATTTAAGGAGTAGTTTTTGTGAGACATGAAAAGGCTCTGCAGCCAGTGGTATAACAATGCTCATGTAGTTAATGACATTAAATCATATAGTTTAAAGGTTTTAGAGGCAACTGTCTGTGTATATTTTATAACAACAAAATAATGTACTGTCATGTTATCACATCCATGAGCACGAGGAAGAAGTGTGAAACGATGACAGCAGAGTGAAGATGCCCAGCTCACCTCCTCCACATATTTATAACCAGATTACACCTAAACAAAGACAGCTACCTAGTGCCCACTGAGAGAAGGCTGGATCAAGATGTGGTCTCTCCACATAACTTAACTGGTCACCCAGAAAGACAAAGTATTACCATTTACAACAAAACCAAGGGAAATTGAGGGACTCATTTTCAGTAAAGCAAGTCAGGATTACAAAGACAAATCTTGGATGTTTATGTAGCAAGTGGGTCAACAAAACAAAAAGCTTATAAAAACGGGCACACTCTAAGGAGTGAAGTTTCTGGGGTTAAGAAAGAAGGGGAAGAGAGAAAGGGTCAAAAGGGAATTTAGGATGTTGGTGGAAAGAATGTCTGGTACGAACAGGAATTATGAAGAAAAGTTCTGAATAGAGATTAAGGTCACAGAGGTTCTGCTACAGACAGAGTGGCCAAGCCAGGGCTGTCTGAGGTGGCTCGTTGACAGTGACCTGAATGGAGAGGCACTGGGCAATTCAAATAGAGAGAACCACAAGTGCAAAAGCCTGTCTCTGTAAGAGTCTCTTATTTTTAGCAATATCGATAGGGTCACTAGGGGGAAAAAAAACAAATAAAGAAATTAACGCAGAAATACTGTCCTGTTTATGTCATGGTTATATTACAATTCACCACAAAAACAGTAGCTTCATTTTTCCCTTGGCCTAATACCACCAAAGAAATCAACCTTAACTGAGGAGCAAACTTTTAAGCATCCATGGAGAAAAATGGGCTATGGGGGTGGAGGAGAAAAGGCACAAACAAAAGTCTAAGTGAAAGAGGTCAAAGAGAAAGGGTCATTCAGACTGTAGGCCTATGTGCACATTACATCCATCTCCATGGTAAAGTGTGGACACTGAGGAATACAAGGTTAGCAATATTAATTGTTAGCAGGCAGAATGAAGGGCATCCCAGTGTTCCCAAACCTGCCTGCTCTAAATAGGCTCACCATCTGCTGCATAAAGACAGAACATTCTTAGTGCATAAGATCATCAATAGAAAAAATGACTTTAATACAATCAGTGTGCAATAGAAAAGAGATAATATAGCTAAAATAGTTTACAACTAAATGCCCAATGCTACCCGTTTCCTTGCAGGAAAACATCCAGTCAAACAGCCTTGGCCTGAGGCAGTGCCACTGAGGCACATATCACCACATGTCTAAGGCACCTTGTAGTGGGGGGAGCATAAGAAAGGGGGCATTGGGGGGGAGGGAAAGTCAGGAAGGAAAAGACCAAAGTCAAAAGAGAAGCTAAGATAAAGACTGCCATGATCAACTTTCCGCAAGCCTATTATCCCCTTCTCTTTTAAGTGTCTCCCTTCCCATTCCCCAAGTCCCTGGTAAAAAAAATCTGAGGCTGGGAAGCAAGTAAGGCTTCTTCATATGTCCAACTGTTCCATCTCCTCCTCTTCTTCTTCCAAAGTCATTTGCCCAGTATTTTCTAGCTTCCAGCAGCTCAGCACCACACCTTAGAGTGGGACAGGGAACCCGGAGCCTCCCCTTAATATGGAAATCACAGCCACAACGCTACTGCTCTGAAGACTGGAGGGAAGGTTCCCTGGAAGTAGAGCAAAATGAGCACAAGGCAGCAGTCACCCCCACCACCTACCCCATGTAGCATTTCTGAAAACCGGCCATGCACATTCCAAAATAAAGGGACTCCAACCCTTTTAGTTTATCTCACAGTGGGCACCACTAGTTAGTAAAGGAGGTGAAGGGGTCTGGCTAAAACTATCATCTGTAAATCCCTGCCCCTCTGATTAAACAAACTGATCAAAACCCGGTCAGGACCCCATATGTGAATCCCTGCTCCCTCCAGCTAAACAAGCACTTGCATCAGCAGCCTTGAGACCCAGGGGAACTATGCCCTCAACCTGCTGACTCTCATGGGTGTACGGCCACCTACCATAAAGCGCCATCGCTGACTCGCCCACACGGATTCCTTCTTGCGCCCGAGTGAAGAACCCCCCCAACCCTCAGCACCCTCCGGCCCCCAAACCTGCAGCCAACCGATCCCTGGGTGAGGCGGCAGGTGCCGGTGAAACAATTCACCGAGAGAGCAGGGGAGGAGACGGGACAGGCCTGCGCACCAGGAGGCTGGGGCTCCTTTTAGAACCCGTCCTGGGGAACTTTCCAAGGCTGGGGAGTCAGCTCTGCGAGTTCAAGGCTGCGCTGTCGGGGTTCAGTGGGGCTTCGGCAGCGGCCCAACCTCCACATTCCCCGGAATCCTTCACCGCCCCCTTTGGTCACGTGGCCCCCTTTGGACTCAGGGGCAGGTTCCCATGGCAACTCCAGCCGCTTCCCTTTCGTAGGTATTGTGTGCCGGCATCGTTCAGCTGAGCAAAGTGCACAAAGTTCTAAGGTATTACAGTGCACCCCGACAACACCCTCTGTAAAGGAGTCGAGGTTGGGAGGGAACCGGCCCCATCTGACCACTACTGTCTGGGCGACAGCTCAAAGGCTCCAGGCTCTCTGACCGGGTTCCCGCGCGGCCAGTCCCCCACTGGAAAGCTCCCCTCACGTTCCCCCTACACCACACCACCTCTCCTTCTCTGCGCACCTCGTCCTCACGACAGAGACCCAGACATAAGGAGACAGCAGCTGCCAGCACAAACTTCGCCCCGAGGGGCTTGCGGAATATGCTTGGGAGGTGGTGGGAGGGTGGGAGGCACGTATCCCAGAGTGTGGAATACCTGAGGTGGGGAGGCGGGGTTGAGCTCAGCTCAGCGAAGCAGGCAGAAGGCACATGTTCAGTCACGCAGGTTGCACCTGCCCTGTGGGCGAAGAGAGGTCGCTGGATTCACGTGCCCTTTTGGTCTCCTTGTCAATCATCAGTTTTGAAATTCAGAATGAAATATGAGAAAATGTCCTGTGTAATACTGTACAAAGGCAGTATTAACCTGGAAATCCACGAGTTTGAAGTTACAAAACACCTGTATTTGATATTTAAAGGTTGGAATTCTGGATCGCAGATTCAGGTTAGAAACTGAAAACAGTTCCTGAGCAGGGCCCCACCTCTGAGGGTTTGTGAAGAAAAAGAAGATAGAGGTCACATAGGATGAGGTCACAACCCAGGTGAGCTGGTCACAAGGTAAAAGGACACCAACTGCAGCGTCAGAAGTAAATGTGGGGAAAGTTCTCTCTCACTCCCCGTAGTTTGAGTTGTTAGCAAGTCACTTCACTAAGTACAGGTGGACATCGTGGGCTCATCTATAAAGCAAAGGTTTTAATTGCATGATTGATTTTTTTTCTCTCCAGCATTATGACATCGTGTATCAGGAACCATCAGTCTCAAAACGCCAAGTTGAAAAAAAAACTGCTTTAAATTTTATACAGAATGTTTTTATGATTGTGTATTTAAAATACCTTGTCCCTAACACCTTTAAAGGAAAAAACAACGATGCTATTCTTTTAACATATATTATAAATATGTATACATACATATATGTGTATTAGAAATATGTGTGTATAAGACCCAGAAGAGTTAGCTCAAGTACAGCAGAGATAGTCATCAGAACGGTCCACCAAGGGCCAGGCACGGTGATTCATGCCTGTAAGCTTCAGCCTATGAAGTGGCCGGGGCTAGGGATTGCGGTTCGAGTTCTGCCTGGGGCCTGTAGCGAGACCTAGTCCCCCCAAAAAATAGCTGGGTGTGGTGGTGCACGCCTGTAATCCCAGCTACCTGGGAAGCTGAGGCTGGGGATTGCTTGAGTCTGTGGTACCCCGGGCAACAAGAGCCTGCAGTTCCATGGACAAAAAGAGTGAGACCTAGTCTCAAAAACAAACAAACAAACAAAAAAAGAACGGTCCACCAGAGGACAATCTTCTATGCCCTAGTTTAACTTATACAACAGACAAACCTTGATCATGATGTAATGTCCAGTCCCAACATAAGTCTGGTGATAGGTAGAAATCATGTAATCCTTTACAAAGGACTGTAACATAAATAAAATGTGTATTCAGTGTGCAAAAGCCAAGAAGGTTGGCATCTTACCACTTCCAAAAGGTAGTGATGCCCATGGGTTACTTGTGACACATCGTTAAGACTCTATAAAATAGTTAATAAAATTTTAAAAGGAAAAAGAACATTCTAATCTTATTAAAACATAAGATATGAGAAGACGTTCAGCGCGCCTCTGCCATAGCCTAGGTTGCTGGCTGAGGTGGGGTGCAAGGGTGAGTCCTATACCACCTGGGCGACAGGGTCCAGAGATCTCAGGCTGGGGAAGCTGGCCCCTTCCTCCATGTGGGCTGGGGTTGGGGGATGGGCACTCCTGCCAGGGGGGGTCCCCCTTGGGTTTACCCAATCCTCAATAGACCTGCACTTGTGATGAAGAATCCAGTCTCCTACACTATGTGACCAGCCATGGTGACTAGTTGCCAACACCCCACAGATGCCAGTGGTTCCTGCCCTAGGTCTGGGGGCTGGGAGACTGCTAGGGATGCACTTTGGTGAGCCTGAGGTGGATGAGTGCGCAGGCTGTGTTCACGGGGTCTTCTGAGCTCCCACACCCCGTGGCCAATCATGGTTGCTGGTCGCAACACCCTGTGGATGCCAGTAGTTTCCACCCTAGGCCTGGGGGCTGGGGGACCACTGGGGATGCACCTTGATAAGGCTGAGGTGGGTAAGTCCACAAGCTATATGCATGGGGGTCTCTGGACTCCCGTGCCCCATGGCCAGCCATGGCGGCTGGTGGCAACACCTAGTAGGGAGCAAAGATGGCAACAACCCCTAGGTAAGCCTCCCAAAGCCTGGAAAGCCTGGGAGGGGGAACAGGTGGGGTTTTAGCCCCATTCACCAGCAGATGGTTGTTGCACAGGGCAGCCATCTGCAGCCTGGATCTGCCAAGGCATGTTTCCCCCAGCCTCCACCCTGGGGGTGCTTGGGAGGGCCCATGCCCAGCCATCCAAGCTGTCTGGGACCATGGACTGATGACTACATGAAGGCTTGGCCCTCTGGGGCAAGGGTGAGTCCTAAACCACCAGGACCACAGGGTCTTGGAGACTCCGGACCCAAGAAGGAGCCAGTGTGGAGGGTGGGGACTTGAGCACTGCCTGCCAACAAGCAGCCTAAGCAGGCTGTTTGCCTGCTTGGGGTTCTGGGCCATCGGAGCTCCCTTGCCAGTGGGAAGCAAAGGTGGCAATGACTCCTGGGTAAGCCCCCCAAAGCCTGGAGAGCCCGGAAGGAGGGATGGGTGTGGTTTAGCCCCATCTACCAGTGGATGGTTGTTGCATGGGGTAGCCATCTGCAACCTGGATCAGCCACAGCATCCAGAGCATGTTTCCCCCAGCCTCCACCCCAGGGGGTCTTGGGAGGGCTCAGACCCAGTCATCTGGGTCCCACCCCCACGCAGGAAGGTACCAGTGCACGGGCGGGGGGGGGGCGGCAATACCCCTTCCATTTCACTTTCACCCCTGCTAATCTTCAGGAGGAGGAAGAACATACATATTACAAACTCCATCATAGAATGGATAAGGGACCAGGTAAAAATACAGCCCACCATCCTTAGCTGGACAAAGCAGATGGACAATTGGGAGAATCAGTGCCTGTGAGATAGGAGAAACAACTATGGAAACACGATGTCACGAGGTGCACCTACACGCTCCCTGGGTCTAAAAGACCCAAGACTTCATTTTGGAGATGCCTTGGGGAGACCAAGGCACCCCTCCCACACTACAGGAGAGGAGAAGAGGGCCGAGAACTGTGGGCATTGGCGCCACAGCAGAGCTACAAAATGAGACAGAGGAAATTATCTACAATCTACAATCATACAATCTACCACTCATGGATGCCTGTATCCACAGAAAAACTTCACCAACACTGACAGAGGATGAGACCCTTAAATCTGATGCCAGAACCATAAGATAAAGCAACAAAACAACAAAGATGGGATTGGAGAAGTCAGTCTCCAATGAGAGAGCATGGACAGACCACAAGTAGATATAGACTGGCCAACCAATGCAATCTTAAGACTGAAAACCTACCAGCAAGGTTTGCTTGGTTCCAACAACACAGTTCCTCACCCAATGAAAGGACACTGTCATAGGAAAGAAAGAGACTAATGGACTCAGCACAGAGTAGGAAACAACAAAGAATGGGATTTGAGAGAAAGGAGGGGGCACCAGAGGAAGGAGGTATGCCAAGAACCATTTACCAAGGTTGTGATTTTTTTTTTTTTTTGCGTATATGTGTGTATTTGTATATGTGTTGCATAGTTGTGTGCCCTGGGGTTTTCCCATTTCCCTGACATCTGTTAACCATCTGTTAACCAACCAACAGGATGGTTATTTAAAGAATAAAGATAAATAAACAACAACATCAACAAAAAACAAAAACAAAAACATAAAATGTGTTGTAGAATACTAGATTAGGACATTTCTCATATCATATTTTAAAAAAGAATATAAAATTCTATTTTGTCAGTGTCCTAAATACACAAGAATAGTTAATCTGTCCACAGGGAAATATGGAAAATAATTATTCATTAGAATATCTTCTTTGTCTATATTTTATGCATTCTACTAAATATAATAGAAGCTATGAGCTATAGAAGCTATCAGAGAATACAAAAAAGCACTTAATGAACTAAAGTTTTCAATGTAATATTTCAACTAGTTTTTTGGGAATAATATCTATGCTAGTGAAATAAATTTCTAATGTTTAAAGAAATGAATTAACAGTTTATCATTATAAGACCAGGAGGAAAAGTCAAAACAGGCTAACAACCAAACTAAAGTACACAACTTGGTGGGGGGGGGGAGTGGGATGAGTGGGAGGGATCAGGGAGGGGAGGTGGTGGGTGAACAAAGATGTGAAATATATATATATTATATAAATTATTTAAAAATTTTCAAAAACTTGTTAAATTTTATCAGACTGCTTGTGTGAATGTTATAGTACAGGGTGAGAGGTGTCTCCCAGGAACCCCTGCCTATTTTAAATGGCTTCTGCCATCAGCCACATCAAGATAAAACATTCTAGTGTGTAATGACTTCACTAAGAAAGAACTTTAATACAACATAGTGTGCAAAAATGAGAGCAGAAAGAAGATAGTTTCTAAATCAAGCAACCAAAGTTACCCAGACGCTGGTGGGAAAATGCCCAGCCAGCCCTGGCCCAAAGCGCCCAGTTTGTCATAAGTAGAGTGCGCCCCCTAGAGGAAACCCATAGGAAAGGAGCAGAGGAGACCCCACAAGTCTGGAAGCATTGTTCAGAGCAGAATCAAAATCAAGGTAAAGGCTGCCTTTGTGAGCCTCTCCTGAGTTTCTCCCCCACATTGATTTCAAGTGCCTCCTTCCATGGCCCCCACACCCCTGGGAAAAATCAGAGGTCAAGTAGCAAGAGCATCTTCTTCACCTGTCTCTCTGTTGCGTGTGCCACCTCCAGGTCTTCTTGATCTCCTTTCCCGTCTTCTCCCTGCTTCTCTCCATTTCTTCTAGCGTCTCCTCCTCCCTGCTCAGTTCCAGCTTTCCTTGAGTGGGGCGGGGGACTGGGAACCTCTCCCATCCTTGGGGACCACCCTGGTTACACTGACATGCTCTAGACCATCACTCAATAGTGTATTAACAATGCTTCCAGTTACCTCCACTTGCTCTTAATTATGAGGGAGTAAAAATTTCATCTGTGGAGTAAATTTCATCAGGACATGTAATAACTATCTGATAAAATTTTTTTAAATAATGGCGTTGAATTGGATCTTCAAGTGTTAAAAAGTGAATAACATATCTAATTACATCTTTTTCGTAGCAGAGACTTTTAAAAACTTAAAATACCTTTCACATAAATTGACTATGGTATTTTGTCAATTGCTACTTGAGCTTGCAAACAGCTAGTTCAGAAAACAAAGCCCTCTCATCTAAAGAACATAAGTAAACACATCTGATTTGTTTTTCATGTCAAAAAATATCATTTTAGTTTTCAAGGTGTGCTAATGTAGTAGTTATTATGGGAGATTTTGGGAAAAGGAGTTATGTCATGCCCTTTAGAGAGCATCTTTCAACTTCATCTCTAGATCAATGTGTTCTAAAAAGGAAGGGTTACAGCGGACCAGACTTAAGGCATTTATTGCCATCGGGGGTTACAACGGGCACATCGATCTGGGTGTTAAATACTCCAAGGAGGCAGCCACTACCTTCGGAGGGGATGTCATCCTGGCAGAGTTCTCCATCGTCCCCGAGTGGCGAGGCTACCTGGGGATAAAGATTCAGAAGCCCCTCATGTCCCTCACAAGATGATCAGTTGCTGTGGCTTTGTGCTGATGCGCCTCATCCCTGCCCCCAGGGACAGGCATCATCTTACCCTCCCACCTTCTCACCCCTATCCCCCTCCTTGCCCCATGCCCAAAAAACCACTGCTGAGGGCTGGTATCAATGACTGCTACCCCGCAGCCAGGGGCCGTACTGCCATCCTGAACTACTCTGCCACGGCCACCTTTGATGCTATCTCCAAGACCTATAGCTGTCTCACCCCCAAATTCTGGAAAGAGGCATCTGCACCAAATCTCCCTGTCAGGAATCACTGACCACCTAGTTGAAGACCCACCCAAGAGTCTCTGTGCAAAAAACCAAGGCTGCGGCCATGGCCACTACTTAATTTTTTACACCAGAAAATAAAGTGAATTGTGCCAGAGAGCAAGAGGAAGGTTGGTGGGAGAGAGAGAAAAAGGGAGGGAGGAATGAAAATAAGAAAAAGGAAGGAAAGACTTATCTTTTGGAATACTAGGTCTACCGGTGAGCAACAAAATTACCAAAGCAAAATCAAACAAAATTCTCCACTTGTTCTTACAGATCCTATTATGATATTCATAATTATATTTGGAAGTATAAGAATTTAATTTTTTCCTCAACCAACTATAAGTCTAGAAAATATTGCTGGACATTTACTTAAATATTGGAAATAAAGACCAGATTACTGCAGGGTGTGGTGGCGTGCACCTATTTTCCAAGCACTGGGAGGCAAGAGGCTTGGGATTGCTTGAGTTTGTGGGTTCAAGACTACCCTGGGCAACATAGCAAGACCTGGTCTCAAAAAATCAGCCGGGGGCCATGGTGGGTGCCTGTAATCCCAGCTACCTGGGGGGCTGAGGTTGGGGATCTCTTGAGTTCACACTACCCCAGGCAAGTTGAGTCTGTGGTGCCCCGGGCAACATAGCAAGACCTAGTCTCAAAAAAAAAAGTTTACTAATCTTAAACTTTTTTCTTATATGCAGAATACGAATATAGAAAAACAGTCACTTCAAAGAGTAAGCTAGCTGCATGTTCATACAAATCAATATCATTGATGAAAAACACTAGTTGGAAATGATGGCACATGAATTCCTTTGCTATAACTGCAGAACAAAACAGCACAGACGTGGAGCTGTGGCCAGTCTGCTGGGAGCGAAGATAGACATATTTTGCTGTTTTTTGAGCTTGATTATAATTCTCACAAAAGCATCAGGTATCACATCCTACCGCAAGTCAGACAGCCTGCATGGACAGAAGGAACTGACCTTGGTTCTAACTCTCATAATCATGAGACTGCTAACATGGAATGAGAAGTCACGCAAGAGGAGCTCTGAAACTAGGGGTCCATACACCAGGAAGAACCAGTTATTTGCAAAAGAGTGCTCCTGTGTGTGTCTATGTGTACCAATCCATGGACTCCAGCCACATCTACATTCCTCTGCCCAAAGACACCTCCTTAGTCAACAAAATTGAAATCCTCTCTTCTTAAACCTACTTCCCAGAAACTGACACAAGTATCTTCCCTTCTTTCCACGGCAAAGGCAATTTTGAGCTTCAGCTCTGCTTTTCATGTCAGTTCACTCACAAATAAGAGTCTCCTTTCAAAATACTGGTGCCATATAATTGGTGCTTACACAAGTGGCAGTGACCCCCTTGACTCAGTACAAACTGAGTGGCTTAAAGAACAGAAATGTAGTGTCTCCCCATTTTTGGATGCAAGAAGTCTCATATCAGGAGCCCAGGGAAGGGGTTCCTTCTGAGGACTATAAGTGTAGGAACTGTTCTTTTTTTGAACAGAGAGTAGGATGGCATCTTGCCTCTCTGGGACTTTAATCTAGGAGCCAAGTTCAAATTCTAGGTTCTTGCTGCGAAAATACAAGAAGTTTTCTTTTTCCTCTGACTAAAGATATTTAACATGTATGTAAGGGATTCTCTCTGCCTGGCTATATATATATATATGTGTGTGTGTGTATATATATATATATATATATATATATATATATATATATGTATATAGTTAAAACAATATTGCAAAGATAGGAAGATATCTCATCATATATATATATGCAATATTGTTTTAGTGGACTGTCTGATATGACATCACAATCTGGATTAGAGCTTATTATTTTTTAAATATACATTTGTGTAAGGGATTTCTAAGTTGGGAAAATATTTATTTTTAATTAATTCCCTAACAAAGATCAAAACCTCATTTGTTCTTCTTTCTCCCTAAGGTAATAGATATACTCACCGATACTTAAAGTACCTTCCATCATTATGACTTTGCTAATTCAACTGCCTTGGGATAAAACTGAATACACAGAATGGAAGATTTATCCATTGAAATGTCACCAATAATAATTCATAATTATGCTTTTAGTACCACTTTTTGATAATTTTTTTTGAGACTAGGTCTTGCTATTTTTGCCTGTGGAACTGCAGGCACACGTTGCCTGGGATACCACAGACTCAAACATTCCCCAGCCTCAGCTTCCCAGGTAGCTGGGATTACAGGCACACGCCACCACACCCAGCTATATTTTTTAGGAGCTAGGTCTCGCTATGTGGCCCCTGCAGGACTCGAACCATGATCCCTGGCCCTGGCCATGGCTTCCTAGGTTACTGCTTACAGACATGTGCCACTATGTCTGGTCACTTTTTGATAATTTTGATAAGCCAAAACTAGACTTAGTATCTTAGTTACATCCTGTTGTGTAATCTTTGCAATGACCCTATTATTTGTTACCATTATTTTCTAGATGAGAATCCTAAAGCTCTGATTGTGTAAGTAATTTATCTGAATTCCATTTCCAGAAGTAGTAGCAAAATGGACCAAACTGACTCCAGAGCCAATCTTCTCTATCACTAGGGATCTTACATCGACTTGTCATGAAGCCAACCCAACTACATTGTGCCAACACTGGTTTCAGCTGATTCCTAGCTACTGAGCTTGCTTGTGCATGCTGAGTCAATTAAACGATGCATGCCACCCTTTCTATATTGTTAAAGCAGTGTGGCATCACAGAACTTAATTGTACTGGCGTTACAACTTTAAGTTTGTCTCACTGAACAGACTTGATAGCTATATAATCTTGCAAAGGCTATATAACCTGCTTTAAACTCAGTTTCCTCAACTGGAAGCAGAGCATAACAATCCTTCAACATACATATAAGCAAGTAGGCTAAAGTTCTACTAATATAATGTATGTGACAAGCATTGAAGATGGAACTCTAAAGAAATGACCTTATTCAACAATAAGTTTCTCAAGAATCAGAACTGTGTCCGGTATAAGTAAGCAAAATAAAACTAAGGAAGGAATAACTGATTTGAAAAAGTAAGGCACCCTTATCTTTGTCTCTCATATTATTGAATACAAAAAAGGTAGCCTAGATTTAACATATTTTCTTATGTATAAGATTGAATTTTACTTTTCTATTTCACATGAGATTCTCCCAGTATGCCAGTAGGAAGCAAACACTGAATGTAAAATTCATCTACTCCTACACGCAGCCTGGACACATAACAAGCATCCACATTATATGACTACAATCCCACTATCTCTCTTGGTATTATCCTAGTTCTTTCCCAACCCCAATTAAGGTCTGCCTTTGAAAGACACATTCAATGAAAGTCCCAATTTTTAATAAAATGTGACTTTGTCTCCCCTACCCCCCATGCACACACCCTTTTGCTCTGAGACACTGACAGAACCCTTTTGGCAGTGACTCTTAACTCCATAAGCAATAACTCTGGCTTTTATAAAACCTGCTTTTAATTTACGATTAATGGTAACTTCATCATGGATATAAATAGTTCAAATCCATCAATTCACACTTTTAAATTATAAAGTAAGATTTTAACTCCAAAATAGGAGTTTAATATCTTACGATCTTTCTTTCTATATAAATACCTTTCCAGATTTTCTCCCCAAATGGTCAAATTCAGTTTACTTACTAATTCTCAGTCTTACCTTTTCTGGTTTTGAAAGAGCAAAACTGGCTTTGAATTGCCTGAATCTCATGTTGACTGGACGAGTAAGTTCGGTGATAATACTGAGACTGGAAAACAATCTCACTTCAAAAAGATTTTTGCATTACTTTAACAATCCAATATGGCATTTTTTACAACATATTTATGAGTGAATGATTTCTAGTCTTCAACATAAAACTACATGCAGTTACAAGTGCAGGCAGTACCATATAAAACATTCCATAAAATGTTAGAAAAATTAAACGTTTTCTGAAGAATATTTTAGCCAACACTTTAGCACAATAAGAAAAATAAATGAAATCACTTGGCTTTTATTAGACATTTTCTCCCTACAATTTAAAATAGCATAGAAGAGAAACTCTTCAAGTTGATTTAAGATGTTACCATTTTACTTTGTGGAAAATAATGAAATGGAAATTTCTAAAATGAACATTCTGATTGGCAAAATTTTTGTGTGATGAACTTATTGTCTATAATGAAGTTCTTTGATGTCCTATGGCTTCCTGTTTTCATAGTATGCAATTTTAAATGTCAAATCTTACCATAATGCACTTATCAGAGGAGGAAATATTTTAATTGAAATAGCATTTTATTGTAATGAGTTCAGACCAAGGTTCAATTGATGGTGTTCTAAAAGCTAATGCAGTTTTGCATTAACCTTCTTCCCATTCACTTTCTTACCCCCCAAAATATGCAAAAAGGCACAAAGCACATTTTTTCCCCTCAGAGAAAAAGGGCAAGGTAAATACATACAAACACCTTTTTGTTCTTGATAATTGGATTCTTACTTGACATCTACTCTTTCTTGGTGCTCTAGGTTAGAATATTTTGAAATTTCTCTGGTAGCCACTTTATGTGATAATCAGCCTTGCCACCCATACAATAAGTCTTTTGACTCAATGATGGCTGTATTAAGCCCATGGCTTGAATCGAACTAGAACTGATTGAAAACATGCATAATTTAAACTTTCAGTTAGTGACTCATTCAGCTTGTTCAGCTGATCTTATTCTCATTTTATGTGAGCTCCAGTAGTCAGAGCACTAGACTGCCATATGCTCTAGTGCTTATTTTGGTTCCTTATGAGGGGCAAGGACAGATTACCCCCCCACCACCACCAGGTAGGTTAGGTAGGTAAACAAACCTTGAAGTATGGAAAAGTAAAAAAGGACTAAAACCAGAAAGCCAGACTTTAAAAAAAAAAAAAGCCAATAAAGCAGATACAGGAATTGAATCTTTAACTTGTGCTGTAATCAGATAGCCGGCAACCTGGAAGATGGGAGGTTAACACCCTAAAGAAACCGCCTTAGCATCTCATTTCCAGCTGGCTCTTTATGGTGAGCTGAACAAAGACAGGTCAGCAGCAGGCTGACCTTCAGTGATGTCAGCAGCCTGTGATGTCCAGAGCTTCGTATTGCCCTCCTGGATGCCTGACCTCACACTCCCAGGGTGCTGGGGCTGGTGTTCTGATAGCACTGGCTCCTGCATGCCTTCAGAAATGTGTTTGGGTTGGCAATAAACTCAGAGTAGACAGGTCATAAACAATGTGTGTGTGCAGATTTACGGCTCTACCCTGCAGTGTTTTGCCTGATCACCTCCCCTTCCCCGGGGCTCCTTTCAGGACTATGAGAAAAATAAACTTTGAAGACCATGGCCAGACATGGACATGCTGTGGGGGGGTGAGGGTAGTGGAAACACACCTGGGGTCTAAGGAGGCAAAGCATGGAAAAGACAGTCACATAGTAATATAGAACAAGTTTGCAGGCAGAACTTGAACAAAGGAAATCCCTCCTCTCTGTGACTCCAGCCAATCACAATTAAAGACTGATGGAGTTCTTAGAATATTCATAGGAAGCTTTTAAAAGTAGGATCTCGGGAAGCCATGTGGCACTTTACCCCTTCCTGGCCCCTCCAGGGACTCCTGCTTTTCTATCTTCTTTATTTCCTATCTGTCTCTTTAAATAAATTGCCTCTTTCAACTCACTGTTTCATTGGAGTACTTTCTACAGATTCAAAAGACAAGAATCCAGTAAGGAAAACATGTCAGTCTTCACCCGCCCAGCTTCATGAGGCAAAGTTGTTTGCCAGCAGAGAAAGCCGGGGGCAGTCTGATCATTTACCCCTGTCCTCAACTCCATCCCAAGATACTTGTGAGCCCCACTATGACTAGGAAGAGGACAGGAGAGGCCCACAGAAACTTCTTGGGGTGAAACCCAAATCTGTTACGGGGGGAGACCCCTAAATTATATGGCCACACTTCATCCACTGCAGTGCACACTTGACTTTTTTTTTTTTTTTCATTTGGAGGAAAACTTCATAAATGATAGGTCTGAGCAGGAAGAGACCTGAGACATCACACAATCTGGTCTCATTTGGTTAGAAATGGGAAAGTGGTTTTGGAGGCCAGAGGTGTTGGAAGTGCTTCACATTAATCCTCACAGTTCGGAGGTAGGTATTGTTTTCATCCTTATAGAGATGAAGTTTTGAGAATGGGGGTGGGAGGGCTCAACAGCTGAGTGGTAAGGGGCAGAGCCAAAAAACCAAGCCTGGTTGTCTGGCTCGGGGGAGGGGCGTGAATGGGAGACATGGGAACACTCACTAGAGTCAGCCTTCCAGGCCACAAGTGAAGCTTACTGAGGCCTCCTGGCCATCCCTAGTCTGGCAGAAGCTGCCTCCAGGCTCATGGCTTCCCCCTTCCCTCCACAGAGCCTGGTTTAGAGCTGAGCTTGCAGGAAATGCGTATCTTGAAGCTGGGGCCTGCCCTCAGAAGTTCAGGGGCAGCTGGGCACCTTGGTCTCAATCAGAGGGATGACTCTGCTTTGGCCACCATGTGGCTCAGGAAATTAGCCTCAGATCTCACTGTAGCTGCTCACCTCTCAGGTGGCAGCAGTGAGGTGACTGTGCTGCCCCTCCCCTTCCTTCCAGCATCTCCTCAATCAAGTAGGTGGGATGAAGAGACTCCAGGGTGGCCACAGAGCCCTCTGGTGGTGATGGTGGTGGTGGTGAGTGTGTGTGTGTGTGTGTGTGTGTGTGTGAAGGCTCACTAGGTCTGGGGTGCCGAGCTGTCATAGTCAGGGCAGCAGAAGGCAGATGAGTGAGAGAGAAGTTTGTGTCCCACCTCCCCTCCCAGGGACTCCTGACCACCATGGTCACCAAGAGGCTGGGCAGCTCCTCCCCTGCTGCATGGGGAGAGGGGAGTGTATGGCCTGGACAAAAGCATGTACTGGGGTGTGTGTGGGTGGGTGGAGTGAGCCATACAAAGCTTGTGCTGAGACACTGCATTCCTGCAGCCTGGGCTTCCTGTCCTAGATGCATTCCTGCCCCAGAGAGTCACCTTGGAGACTGCTTGGAATCCCGCCCCACATTCTCCAAATTCAGGGCAAGATCTGGCAAAGGTTCCCTCCCTTCACCTCCCCACCCACACTCTTGGAGGGATGGAGTCACCTGACTCTTTTTTCCCTGTCTACTTCTGGCCTGGGAGGGCTAGAGTGGGCTCTGGCTTTGCCTGGGGGCTTAGAGCCATACATCCTGTTGCAGGAGCACACAGAGTTCCCGTCAGGCCCAGCTTTCTGGATTTCCCCCTGTGTCTGGGAAAGAGGAGAGGGTTTGGGTTGCTGTCCTAGAGCATAAGGTCTGGAGGGAGCAACACAAGCTCAAGGCTAGCAAGGACTCCACCTAAAAGTCAAGAGGTAATGACATGGTGGGTAACTCCGGCATCTGCTCTCCCTTCTTCCCCATCTTCTGCCTCAGGATTTGACTGTTTGTGGCCTCTGATGCAGGCTTCCCACCAGCCTGTTGGAGGCAGGGTAGGCAGCAGGAGCAGAAGGGGGTGGGCAGACTCCTCTCCCTCTCAGTAAACACCACTTCCTCCCAGCCCACTCCCCCTCCCGGCCGCCCTTAGAGTCTCAGGTGCAGCTTAGCACGTCCACCAGCTCCCTTATCTGCCTCCAGGGGCCTTGGGTCCAGTTGGGATTTTCCAGCCAGCCCCTTCCTCAGGAGAAAGAGGTCTCCGCAGAGGTCACAAACCAGCCAGTCTCATCTCCAGCAGCTATCGGGACCCTCAGCCCCTTTCAGCCGGAGTGGTGAATCCTATGGACCCAGAGGGCTAGGGCTAGGGCTAGGGACAGGGCAGTGGGGACCGTGCCAGCGCCTCCCCTGCCCCGCCAGGGGAGCTCTCTTCTTCCCAGACCCTGCCGCTCCCGTGGGGAGAGGAAGGGCGCAGGACCCGAGGCTCTCCGCAGTGACTAGAAAGTTTTCTGTGGGCAGGAATCAATTCCCCGTTTTCTACACCAGGAGTCTGAGTCACAGTCACTCGCCCCAAGGCTCAAAGCTGGGAGCGCCGGGACGCCCGAGCCCTCTTCCCACTGCCAGCACATGGGGCTCCATTTCCTTCCGCGCTTGGGTCCGGCCCCCCGCCGCCCCCCACCCTCCCGCTTCGTTTCGGCATCAGGAAGACAGGCCCCGCGGCTGGGAACCCGGAGGCGGGGTGGCCCGGCACCCCGAGCCCCCAGCCAGCAGCGTCCTCAGGCGGCCAGCGGCGGGAGCGCGAAGGACCGCGCCCGGGGTCTCCTCCCCACCCGGGCCGGACTCCAGGGGCCGCCCTGCGCGCGCCCCTCTACCCGCACACCTGCGCGCCCCTTGCCCGGCCACGCCCGCCCCGCCCCCAGCTGGGAGGCTCCGCCGGCCGCACCCCGCGGGGTCGCGACGCCGGGGCTGAGCCGCCGAGAGACTGAGCGGGGACGCGGGCCGGGACGTTCGGAGAAGCTGCGCGGCCGCGGCCAGGGCGCCGCGTCGGGGCCGGGAGCCGGGCCATGCTGGGTCGACGGCGCGTCTTCGCCGTGGAGCCGATCGGCGGCCGGGGTGAGTGCCCATCCCCGGGCCGGCCGGGACCTCCCGCCGGGAGCCCACTCGCCGCCCCAGCCCGGGGCCCCGCGGGAGGCTCCCACTTTGGAAGGGCCGGGCGATTGAACGGGGGCACTCAGCTCAGAGAAGACCCTGAGATTTGGGCCACTGAACCCGCCACCGCTTCCATTCCCCTCCCTCCGGGTCCACCGCCCTCTTATTTCCTAGCAGGCGCCTCTGCGGCTCGAGCCCTCGGTTCCAGAAACCCCCTCCGCCACGGCGGACCCTTGCCCACGGAGCCGTGCAGGGGGCACTTCCTGGCTGGCCGCCCAGCGGAGGGCCAGCTTGGCAGCCCCTGAGCAGCGGTGAGATGGGGGCGGCCGGTCATCCTCGGCCTCCTGGCCTCCTCGGGTTCTGCATCTTCCCCTTCGGGCCAGCTGCAGAGGGGCCACTAAATGTGCCACGACACCACTTTTCCTCCTAGTTCCTTTTCTTCCGGTTTGACTTTTCTACCCACCTCCCCACAAAAAAGCTGCTGCTCCTCACTGCAGATAACAAAAGCCCCTAATGATTGTCGCTGTTGTAATTTTTTTTTTTTTTTTTGAGACTAGGTCTCACTATTTTTGCCGGTCGAACCGCAGGCTCTCGTTGCCCGGGGTACCCCAGATTCGAGCAATCCCCAGCCTCAGCTTCCCAGGTAGCTGAGGCGCGGGCCACCACGCCCAGCTATTTTTTTTGGAACTAGGTCTCACTACGGGCCCCGGGCGTGAATCGAACCGCGATTCCTAGCCCCGGCTGCTTCATAGACTGAAGTTTACAGGCACAAACCACCGTGCCCGGCCCTTTGCTGTTGTAATTTTTATGCCTAGTCTTCCAGGCCAGAGGAGGTTTCATCTGGTATCCTGTTAGCGCTGGCCTCCCCGTGGGCGGTGGCGCCCTGGACGTCCCTCTTTGTGCCCTCTCCTTTTCTCAGAGGGGCCTAGTTTCACTGCCTCTTGGGCAGCAGTTGAAGAGATGGATCCCCACTTTTGGCTTGGAAGTCTTAGGCCATCCCAGGAACTGGCGGATATGACCTAGCAGGCTTGGCCTGCCACAGTTCAGGCAGGGCTAGAGAAGGTCAACAGTGACGGTCCTGAGGGGAACTTCGAACCTGGCCCAGTCAGAGTCAGAGACACCTGGGTGGGGCTCTGCTGTCCAATCTCCTCACGGGCCAAGGACACTCCTCCCTGGGACTGCTGCCCACTGCTAGGAATGCTGGGGGCGTTGGGGGTGCCACCGGCCTCACACTGACATCCTTGCAGATGGGGTTGCCGAGAGCCCTGCTGGCAGCTGTGTTGTGCCCAGTGTCACCAGCACATACAGGCGCATCCCTGACGTTGCTCGTGGTTGCTCATCGGACTCCTGGAAGGAGGATGGCCAGCTGAGAGATCTAGGGCAGCTGCCCATTCTCAAATTGGCGTCTCGGGATTCAGGAGTGGAGATGGTGGTTGGGGACTGCCTCCTGGCTGGCTCACTGGGCCTTTCTCAGGACTCTCTGTACTCTGAACCCACGAGGAGCCCCAAGTCCCCAGCTGCAGAGTCTTCTGCGCATCCGGGTCGACTCCGGGCCAGCCAAAAGCTGGAGCAGGTGCTGGAGCGGTCCCGCAGGCTCCCGACTTCTTCTGCCAGCTTGCCACGCCGCCGTTGCCCCCCAAAGTCCCCACGGGAGCCTGAATGTGAGAAACACCTTTTTGGAGCAGAGGGACAAGAAGCCAATGAGGACGACCTGGAAGAATCAGAGATGGTGAGTGCGAAGCCTCGGTTGGGTTTCAGGCAGCCCTTTTATATGAGGCAGTGGGGAGCCCCCATCCTATTCTCCCTGGAGCTCTCTCTGGGTGGATCCTTCCTTGCTACTAATTGCTGGACTGTGTCACAGCCTCTTGCCTCACCCCACTCCCAGCTGTGTGGAAGTAGGCAGATACAGCCTGGCTGGGTACTGGAGATCAGCTAGGTCTCTTCTCCCAGCCTGTTTGCCCCCATCTTCTGGCTGCCTAGGGTGGGTGTGTGGTTGAGTTTTAAAATCTTCCCTACTTCATTGTACCCCCCAGGTGGGGAGCTTGGTGCCTGAAGCTTGGGCCTGCCTCCCAGGGCAGGGTCTTCGCTACTTGGAGCACCTGTGCCTGGTACTGGAGCAGATGGCAAGGCTCCAACAGCTCTGCCTGCAACTGCAGACCCGGAGGCCCCCAGGGGTAAGTGACCAGTACAGGCCAGTGTTGGGCAAGCAAGCAGGGGAGACAGAGGAGGGCTGAGTGAGCCCTCTGCTCAGCTCTGAGTGCTTGTCTCCTGTGTCAGAATCCTGAAGAGGAGGAGGGCCCTCCACCTCCACCTTCTCATGACCCCATCGGTGAGGCGCATGGGCCTTCGGAGCAGCTCAGTCAGACGAAGGAGACAGGTGAGGGGCAGTTGTGTCTCCCTCTGTGTCTTCCCTGCCTGGTGCCCCACCAGTGAACCCCTGAGCCATGGTCTGACAAGTCACTTCCTGTTCCTGGCCCTGGATAACCAGGCGTTCTTTCTGAAGGGGAAAAAGCAGCTTCATCTCCACAGGAAGACTTGCCCAGAGCCAACTCCCCCAGGCTGTCAGAGGCCCCAGCAGAGCCAGTTCACACCTGTCCATCCTCCCAAGGACACAAGGTAAGTGTAAGAGTGTGTGGGGACAAGTGATAGGATGGGGTAGGGGGGTTGGCTGACTTGTATAGATACCTTGAAGGTTAGAAACCCTGGGGAAAATGATAGGATTCTTGTTTGGAGCAGGACTTTTGTCCTGCTTGTGATGACAGCTATCTTTGAGAACTCAGCAAGGGGTACATTGTTGGGAGGGGCTTAGTGGTGACTCCCTGACCCTTTGCTCAACTGGATCTCTCTCACTGGAACAAGGTCAAGGTCCTGCTTAGCCGGATCCGTTGGAGGAACACTCGACACACTGCACCCCCTGCCCATCCTGATGGCCCTGCTCCCAGGTGAGTGCTGTAACCTAATCCAGGTTAAGGCAGAATTCTGACAAACCAAGATGCTGAGGCTGTTGCCAGATGTCTTCTTTGCTCCTATGAAAAGGAGAGATTTAGACAACCCTGAAGAAGGTACTAGAAGCAGCAGATAGTAGTTACGAAGTGCCCCACTTATACTTGAGGCTGGAGGCTGAGCTGAAGAGGGAAGTCACTTTCTTGAGGCCACATGGTGATCCAGTAACAGAGCCAAAGCCAGAATGTGGGAAATGTCATACCAGTTCTGAAAGCCCTCACCCCTCAACGCTGAAACTTAGGAAACTGCTTCAGGATTTAGGGGAAAGCTGTCAGGGTGCAGAGTAGGTGATGTCCATCAGGTTTGAGGGTTTGTACTGAATAATTCCCCAGGAGAATTATTTGATATGTCAAATTATTTGACCATGTCAAATAATATCCCCAAATGCCTCATGGCAGAGCTCTATCAACTCTGGGTCCATTGTCCCCTTTGTTTTCTCCTAGCCTAATGCTGTCTTTCCTTTTCTACAGGACTGAGTCAAGTGACCTTCCTCAAAGGCCTCTGTTCCGCCCCCACCGGAAGACCTTTATGCCATCATTAGTGGCTAAAAAGCAAAGAGCAAAAAACCTTTCAGTATGCTGAGAACTCCTGGTGTAAGGACAAGACTACGAGTGGAAGAGGTGTCCAGTGAAGTCATCTTCCTTGCCCTCTGCCTGTTGCTGCTTCTGGGAACTGCCATGAAAGGCTGCTGATACTTATTCCCATCTTCAGGGAATGGGCAGAGTCTATCTTCTCCCAGCAGCCTGGCAGAGAGTCCTGTTTCCCTGAGAAGCTCCCAAGTATGGCAGCTCCTAGGCTCTTCCTGGGTGCCTGAAATCCCTGGGCTTAGACAATGTGAACTAATTTATTTATCAGGCATCCTTGTAGTGTGCTTGGCATGGTGATTTGTCTGAACCCAGTGGGTTGCAGATTGTATTTCAGCAAAATGATACATGTACCTGTGAGACTGTCAGTGTTATGAAATGACTGGACCCAACCATACCACCCAAATCATACACTCTAAGGATTGGTCTTCTGGGTAAAGAACTGGAAGGATGGAACTCGCCTTTATTCCTTCATGAGCAGTTACTGGTCTGGAGTCCTGGTGCTTTCTTGACTGCCTTTACATGGTGTCTTATCAGTCTTATCAAAGCCTCTGTACCAGGAAAGGGTATATGTGTGTGTGTGTGTGTGTGTGTGTGTGTGTGAGAGAGAGAGAGAGAGAGAGAGAGAGCAAGAGAGAGGTGCAGACAGACAAACATGAAGACAGCTGAGTAACTTTCAAGGTTGATTACCAGCTTTGCTCCCTACTAGCCTTTACACATTAGAGATGAACCAGAAGCCCATACAAGCGTTTAGACCTTGAAAAATCCCTTAACTTTTCTGAGCCATAGCTTCCCACGGAATCTTCCAATGGTATAATGCATGCCTTATCTACCTCACCGGCTTATAAGGATGCAATTAAACCATCTTAAAGTACTTTGTGAGTGTTATGTGACTAAAAAAGGGGAGGGTATGTATGGGTTTGGGAGGGAAGTTTAACTGGAAGGATGAAGTGGAAGTCGAAGCTGAGATGGGGGGTTGGGGTTGCAAACAGAAACTGAAATGATCAGGGATTGGCAGGAAGATGTTGAGCAAATCATTTCTTTGATGTCTCTCAGATTTCATCTCTGAGATTTAGGGTACTAGTTACTACCCACTTACTCCCTCCAAAATCACTTCAGGGTGGTTTTGAAGATGAAAGGAAGTGTTTGTGATAACTCTTTGTAAACGTCCACGTATTGTGGTAATTTGTCCACTAGCTTGGTTGAGAAAGAGGAAAAGTTTTAATTTCTGTAGGTGCCCTAAGGAGGGGAGTTTTTGGTGTGAGGGGGTGCTATCCATGGAAGGGTAGGCTTAGGGATGAAGTCACTGGCATGAGTCAGATAAGGAATGTTTACTAGAAATGTTCACTATCAATCATCTTCATCTTCCAGTTAAGTGGGGCTGGTTCTCTTGCTGCTGAAGTCTTAGGGACTGCCAGAACGAGTGAAGGTAGAGGTGGTGGGTGCTCCCATCCGTTTAGGTGTCCAACTCCACGGCTATCTTTGAAATAGGAACCATTGTCTGAAGCTTACTTTTCTAACGGGACACTTAAGCGAGGACACCACCGAGGCGCGGTTTCCTAACCGCATCCGATAGGGGAAGGCCTGCTTCCGTTCCATAGTTGGGGCGAGATGGCAGGCTGGCGTGGGGGAAGGGAGAGGTCGGTGGAGAAGAGGGAGGAACCATATCCGGGAGAGTGGCAGCTTCCGACCAGTGGTCGCGCTTCCGGAGAGGCGCTTCCGGTGGCGGCGGCAGCAGCGGCTGTGGTGGTTCCGGGTGTCTTTGTCCCCCCGGTGTCGCGGCCCTGGCCCGCAGGTGGGTTGGGGGGGCCCCCTGCCGCCTCTCTGCCCCTTCGCTCCTCCCCTGGCTGAGGGGCTGCAAGGGCTGGACAGCGAAGATGCACGGGGCGCAGAAGAGGCCGAGCCCCCTCTGGACTGCAAGTCCCGTCTCCCTGGCAACGGCCTCGGCCCTGGGGGCGGGCGGGAGGAGGAGGAACCGCGCGCCTTCGTCCTCCCACGGTGGCCTCGCCGCGGCCGGGCCCTGGAGACCCGGCGCCGGTGGCTGCTGGGGCGGGAGCGGAGGCCCCCGGAGCGCGGGAGCAGGAGGGCGGGCGCGCTGCCGGGTTCGCATCGCTGGGGCCACAGAGCTACCTTCCCACCAGCCCGTCCGCGGAACAACGGGCCGAGCTTCCGGGGAGAGGGCCCACACCATCCTCTCGGCACCAGCCTCCTCCATTTTTCCGGGCCTTGCGTGGAGCATTTTGGCGGACGTATTTGAATGAATGAATGTCATCGGGGCTCTTCTCAGCCCCCCCAAACGCCCAAATCATTTGGGGGTGGCCTGGCATAGTGAGCGAAGCGTTACGTTGTCGGGAGACCTGGGTGTGAAACCCAGTCGTGACACTAACTGGTTATGTGGCCTCGGGCAAGTCTCAATCTCTCTGAGCTGCAGTTTCCTTTTCTTTAAAGTAGTGTAACAGTATCACCCACCAGATTGTTGGGAGAGCAAACTGGACCGACGCAGTTTCTTCGTTATATGCTCCACTCTATATCCTCTTCATTTATCCTCACTCATTCCCAGTACACACCTCCCTGCTTTCTAAGCTCCTTAGCCCCTTTTTTGAGGTAGATGGACGTTTTCCTTATGAGTTGTTAATATTTCTTTTCTGATTAAAGGTTTTCCCCTAAGACTCTGAAAGAGGACAGC
Source organism: Uropsilus gracilis (assembly GCA_004024945.1). Taxonomy (NCBI): domain Eukaryota; kingdom Metazoa; phylum Chordata; class Mammalia; order Eulipotyphla; family Talpidae; genus Uropsilus; species Uropsilus gracilis. The sequence continues at coordinate 29,152 of PVHY01004019.1, forward strand.
ATTCCCAATGTCCCAGTTTAAACGCCAGCGGATCAACCCCCTTCCAGGGGGACGCAACTTCTCAGGTGATCACCTTTATCCCCTGACCTCATGCTGGGATATACGTGCTTCAGGGTAGTCCTTTAAAGTATGGCTCATGGGGTTTCTCTGGGAGGGTGCAATTTACTGCTGTTCCTTAGGAATATAGGAGACCACAGTTGTTGTCAGTGAAACCTAGTGGGGGAGTTGCTTGGCACTACTTTGCCCTTTGGGGTCACCGTGTTTTCTGGCTGACTCTAGTGCTTAAGGTGATAGGGTGTAGCTCCTGGAAGTTACTTTTCTGTCCCCATAGGCACAGCATCGACATCTCTTCTGGGTCCCCCTCCTGGTTTGCTCACTCCTCCAGTGGCCACAGACCTGTCTCAGAATGCCAGGCACCTGCAGGTAGGTTGGGCATCCTTTCTGGTGGTTTTCAGCCCTTGGGACTACAACAGTATGCATGGGTGCTCAGTGTATGCATGGGCGCTCTTAAACTGCAGTGTTTATTCTTGACTTCTGTCTTGGGCCCCTTTGGAGGTGACTGTACATCTCTGAGAGGGGAATTCTAAATTCTCAGTGGAAACCTGTGGAGTGTTTCTTGGAACTGGAAATCATAGAAAAAACTTGTGACTCTAGAACCATTCTAACCTTCCCTCCCCCACAGATTGAATGTGTCTACTTAGTATAGATTCTGTATGAATCTCAGACAGTACTCTGAGCTGGGCAGGTAGTAGGGATGAGATGCTTATATGAGAGTGTGCATTTGTCCAGGTGGCTCCCTATTAACTTTTAAAGTGAACCCTTCTCTTAAAGGGTGGAGAGAAGCAGAGAGTCTTCACTGGCATTGTTACGAGCTTACATGACTACTTTGGGGTAGTAGATGAAGAAGTGTTTTTCCAGCTAAGGTAGGCTTAAGACCGTTCCCTTCTGTAAATGCTTTTTATATTCCATTCTGTCACCATGCTGATGGCCCCTCTAAAATCATTGCTTTGCTGTTTTTGTGCAAGGTGTGAGAATTCTTTATGGGAAGGGCCTCATAAGGACAGTTAGGGTGGCTTGGCCAGGTTCTCTGTCCTAACTGGGCCTTCTGGCTTGTGTGCTGGCAGTGTGGTGAAGGGCCGGCTGCCCCAGCTGGGTGAGAAGGTGCTGGTGAAGGCTGCATACAACCCAGGCCAGGCAGTGCCCTGGAATGCTGTCAAGGTGCAAACGCTGTCCAACCAGGTATTCATCTCTCCTTGCTATCTGTGTTGGCAGGGGGAGGAAGGGAAGCCCCTGTGCCCTGAAATTGGACAAAAACCTTATTTTTGTTGAGAGGGGCTGCATCTTTCCAAGGTGAGCATATTAACCATAGAATCTTCTTGAATTTTCTGGCTACTGTTCTGCAGCCCCTACTGAAGTCCCCAGCACCTCCCCTTCTGCATGTGGCAGCCCTGGGACAGAAGCAAGGGATTCTGGGAGCTCAACCCCAGTTGATTTTCCAGCCTCACCGTATTCCCCCGCTCTTTCCTCAGAAGCGTGAGTACCAGTGGTATGGATGTGAAATGTAGCTTTAGGGGAGACTGAAAGGATTTAAAACTATCTCAGAATAGGACATTTCTGTGCACTAGAAGGGACAGGGAAGCTTGATGGATTTTTAGGGTTTTAAAGTCATCAACTGTTTTCTTCTCTGTAGCTCTGAGTCTCTTCCAAACATCCCACACACTTCATCTGAGCCACCTGAACAGATTTCCTGCTCGGGGCCCTCATGGCCGACTGGATCAGGGTCGAAGGTAAGAGGATGATCCAGCTGAAATGACGTTTTATCTACTTGCCTCTAGGAGTAACGTCCTTTTCTTTACCATTTGCTTTTCAGGGCAGACTGTTGCATTTGATTGTCCTGGACAGCTTGGCAGCTCTGTGCATGACTTACGCTATTTTACCTTTGACCAGAATACTTCAGTGTAATAGGTCTAGAGAAAGGAGATGTTATCTTTGGGAGGGAGACACGGCCACTAGTCCTTAGAAGGAATTTGCAGAATAGGAAAGGGGCAGCAGGAATTAGTCGCTTTGGAGGGAATATGTTAATTTATAAAGCAGTCTGCCACATTAGTGTTTTGGCTGGAATCAAGTTTTATTTTGAATCTTATAGTTAGGGCTGCAGAGTTGTGTCACCATTGACCTGCTAATGCTGAACTACTGAGGTTTTAGACAGGTGACAATCACAGCGTCCTGCTGGGGTTACTGCCTTTTAACCTGTTGTGGAAATTCATAGTAAGGTGAGAAAAATGACTTGAATCTACAGGATTCAGTTGAACTAGAGGTTGACAGCACTGACTCAAGAGTTCAGTCATATAGACTGAAAAGAGTTGTCAAATGGCTTTGGAAGGTTCTTCTCTTAAAACATGGAACTTTTGATATCCCATAAAAGCAAAATAATAAAAAAGTAGGGTTTGGATGGAAATGCCAGGACAGGGATATTACCCAGGCAGTTAGAAGAAAAAAAGCAAAAATTCTGTGCTAAATACAACCAGCTTAGTCACTGAGGGAATGTCTAAAAGGAAAGAACAAGAGAGCTTCTGGTAAATAAAATCAATTCAGTTACCTTGGTGTGAAGTACTGCCAGCTGATTTTATTTCTCTCATGATTCACATGGGATTTCTCATCAGTTACCATTTTATAAGGGTCTTGAGGTTTTTTTCTCTTCTACTGCTTTTACTTATGGCACCCCTAACCTAGTAATGCTACAGTAAATGATTTGTTACAAAAATGTATCAGGTAGTATAAGCTATTACAGAAAATAAAAACACTATAAAAATGTATCAGTTCCTTTCCTTTAAAAGTAACCATGTGTAAAGGCTATTATTAGGAAGTAATTTTTAAGTTACCCACCACTTCCCCCACTTCTTTTATAGCCTTTATGTACACTTAATACTTTTATAACTTTAATAGTATAGTAACACTTTTACATACTCTTTCACATTTCCTATGTTGCAGTATAATCCTCATGATTGTTTTAATGGCTGCCTGATTACTGTATTTACTATAAAAATTCAGGTATTACTAATACTGATTTAAATGTGGTTTTCTTACTATCTGCTTATGCTGTTTTATTCCCCCCCCCCCCGCTGCACAACTTTTCTTTGAATTAACTCCCTTGAAATAATTTTAAATATTTTTTAATAATTTAAGCATTTTAAAATAAAGTGTACTGTTAAGAATTTGTTCTTGGTAAGGAATTATTTTTTAATAAAACTAAATTTATAGAACCTCAGCACAGCACCATATACCTGGCTTGTTGGAAGAAAAAAATCGGTTTCTTCTCACTTTAAAAATTGCATGTTAACAGCAATTTACAACATTGAGGAAAACATAAAGGAAGATTATTTGTATAAACCTTATCAGTCAGAGGCATCCACCATTAATGCTTTATTTCTTTTCAATCTTAAAGCTTTTTTTTGCACAGTTGAGGTAGTTGCATACTCTACGTTTTGCTTAAACTGAATTTTTTCTCCTGTCATTAAAAGCATTTTATTTTAAATAAGTTTTCAAAAATCAAAAAAATCCATTGTAGTATAACAGACTGTTAATGTGGCAGTTAACATGGCTTCTTTACCAATCTTCTACTGTTGGGAATTCAGTCTGTTTCCAGGGCTTTTCAGGCCTGTCTGTTTTAAATCTGTGTGTAACACTGTGGTTTCTCCTCCTCATGATGTTTCACTTTCCAGCGATGACTATGACTCCAAGAAACGCAAGCAACGGACTGGTGGAGAGCCTTGGGGTGCTAAGAAGCCGAGGCATGATCTGCCCCCTTACCGGGTCCATCTCACGCCCTATACCGTGGACAGGTGAGTCTAAGGCTGGGTTGGGGTGGAAATTTGCAGTTGGCCATAATTTCTTGTGTCTTTTCGAGTGTGGATGTGTGCACACATGTGCCACAGCCTTTTTTCTTGAAAGCCTCTGGCACACACTGGTCCTTAACTTTTTCACTTTAAGTTTCTTAGCACTTGTCCACACTAACATTTATTGTTTGATTTCATTCTTTTCAGCTACTGCATGGCATTCCATTGAAGGAGTGAAATGTAATTTGCTTAAGCACTTAACCTGTTTTTATATTGTTATAAACATTCTTCTGCACACACCTGTGTGTATACATACATTTACCAAGATCATTTCCTAGAAGTGGAGTAGCTTGCACAAAGGGTTTGATTTAAATGTTGATAGATATCGGCCAGTTCTCTCAAAGAGACCAAATCAGTTTGGTCTCATCAGTGGAGCATGAGATACTTGTACAAATGCTTTTTCCATGTCTTTACTAGTGCTGTGTTAGCAAACTTTTTGATCTTTGTTAGTCTGAAAGGTGAAAAGTGATATTCTGATTTTCATGTTTGGTTACCACTGAGACTAAACATCTTTTTTGACCTGCTGAGTCTCATTCCTTTTTCGGTTAAGTACCGATTAATGTCAATTTCCCCAGTTTTCTTTAAGTTTGTAAACTTCTCATTATTGATTTGTGGGTTCCTTTTATATTAAGACAGTGATGTTTTTCTCTGTCATGTGTTATAAATGTTTCTTCTTCCCAGTTTGGTTTGGTTTTGTTATTAGAAAGTTTTAACATTTCACATGGTCAGATATTCTTTTCAGCTATTTCTTTTGTAGATTATAATCTTCCCATTTCCCTCCAAATCTTTCATGATTCCATTGTAAAGATCATTTAACCTTCGCACAATATGGATCCCTTGTATTCTCCCTGCAGCCCTACTTGTGACTTCTTAGAACTCCAGCGTCGTTACCGCCACCTCCTGGTCCCTTCTGGTTTTCTGGCCGTGCATCTGAGCTGGCTGTCGGCCTTTCCTCTGAGCCAGCCCTTTTCCCTTCACCACCCAAGTCGGATCCAGGTATCTTCTGAGAAGGAGCCAGCTCCTGACACCGGTGCTGAGCCCAGCTCTGCAGACAGTGACTCTGCGTACAGCTCCAAGGTCAGTTGCTGGGGTCCTGCAGCTTTAGCCCATGGTTGGGGGCTGAAGAGGCTCATGAGTGTTTCCTCTCCCTGCCCTGCACAGGTACTGCTGCTGTCCTCCCCAGGCCTGGAGGAACTGTATCGTTGTTGCATGCTCTTTGTGGATGACATGGCGGAGCCAAGGGAGACGCCAGAACATCCTTTGAAGCAGATTAAGGTAAGAGCCTGAGTCTAGGAGGCATGACACTGTCACAGAAAATGTCCATTTCCTAGCAGGCTTTTGGCAGCTCAGCTCCTCGTCCTGAAATTACAGAGTTTTAAGATAAACTGCCATGCATGTTTTTACTTTACAGAGAGTGGCAGGGCTGGTTCATGTTCATGGGTAGACGAATCCCTGTGTGGTTAGATCCGTCTCCACATGCTGTCCACCTTTCACTGCAGTGGCAGGCTGTTCCGCAGTAGGAGATCTAATCCCATCATGTTTTTGCAGTTTTTGTTGAGCCGGAAAGAAGAAGAGGCAGTTCTCGTTGGGGGTGAGTGGTCTCCTTCTCTGGATGGCCTCGACCCCAAGGGTGACCCGCAGGTGCTGGTCCGCACTGCCATCCGCTGTGCACAGGCTCAGACTGGCATCGACTTGAGCGCCTGCACAAAGTGGTGAGTAGCTGCCCTAAGTATGCCTGTGGTTAGCTCCAGGATTGGTAAGACCAGTCAGGAGACCAGGCTGCTTTCTGTGACTGTCTGACCTGTTAACTCTCTTCTTGTCCCTCCCTCCAACCTTGACAAATGGTTGCTTCAGTCTTTTGAGTGTGACTAGGAGTGTGTATGTGTATTGAAGGCCAGCGGAATGCCAAAGCTCATTCAGCCACATTCTGCTCCCTCTTGTTGTCTTGGGTAGTAAGTGTTTGCTTGCTTGTGGCTCCCCAGTGCTTAACCACTTGGGCACTTGGTTTCTGTAGCTCTTATTTTTGTACTTGATTGGCAAAGCTTGGTGTGCAGTTTGTACTCGATCAGTGTTTGGAAACTGAAGCAGATGCTGAGGAACGGCATGGGTCAGCATGTGTTTTTCCTTGTTGTTGAGCAGGTGGCGCTTTGCTGAGTTTCAGTACCTGCAGCCGGGACCCCCGCGGAGGCTTCAGACTGTGGTGGTATACCTGCCGGACATCTGGACCATCATGCCTACTTTGGAAGAGTGGGAGGCCCTGTGTCAGCAGAAAGCTGCGGAGGCTGTGGCCCCAGCCCCCGAAGTCCCAGCGGTAAGGCTGAGCCTCAGGAAGAACCGGGAAAATGAGTGCACTGAGCCTCGGACCCAGGTGATCACAGCCTGTGATTATTGTCACAGGAAACGGAGTCTACAGAACAGGCAGCTGATACATCAGAGCACGTGACAGATACATCCAAACAGAATGCAGAGAATCCGGAGGTCACTGCCCAGCAGGAAGTGGACACTGATCTCCCAGAGGCCCCTCCACCCCCTCTAGAACCTGCTGTCATGGCACACCCTGGCTGCGTAAGCCTGTCCCTCCATAGCATTGTGGAAGATCGGAGGCCAAAAGAGAGAGTCTCTTTTGAGGTAGGCGTCTCAGAGGCTGAGATAGGGCACGGGGGGTGGCAGGCTTGTAACTCTGGGTTTTCTTGGTACTCATGGACCTCTGCTGCTCCTTCTACCAGGTGATGGTGTTGGCTGAACTTTTTTTGGAGATGCTTGAGAGGGATTTTGGCTATAGGATTTATAAGATGCTGCTGAGCCTTCCTGAAAAGGTTGTGGCCCCACCAGAACCTGAGAAGGAAGAGGCAGCCAAGGAGGAAGAAGCAGTCAAGGAGGAGGCAGCCAAGGAATCCAAGGATGAGGTACAGAGTGAGGGCACAGCTGCCGAGTCAGACACCCCACCGGTGAGTACCTCTGCCTCCTGCCTCCTGCGGGCACTGGGGCTTCATATGGTCGTGTGTGGAAATGGAGTGCTGCATGGCACCAGTGCTACTCTGAGTGCTTTTATGGGGCTTCTCTCACTTTTCCTCTCACTGCATGCGCCTCGTGACCCCGGTGCATACTGAGACGCAGTGGCTATATAGCTAGTAACTCTACCTGGGAGCAGGGTGGCTGGCATGCCCCAGCAGCACAGAATTCTGTTAGTAAGAATGCTGTGAGGACAGTGTTTGACCATCTAGTGGTCAGCTAGAACACTGCATTTTCTGAGTCCTTCCTAAAGCACATCTGACTATCCCCCTTTGGCCCAGATACTATCAGATAAATATCATTTCATCTGGTGCTGATACTGACTCCCAAGGAGACCCCCAGGTGTCTGGAAGTGACTCTGGGGGCTCTGAGCTCTTGTAGTGAAAGGCATCCATGAGACCTGCATGCCGAGCCCCCAGTGTGGTGCCTAGGACATGGCCGCTACTCAGATGTGATTTGTTGTTTTTGTAGTAATGACAGATGAAGTGCCATCTCATCACTGTGGTCTGCTTCCTTCATAGAAGGAAGATGGGCTTTTGCCCAAGCCCCCATCTTCTGGGGGAGAGGAAGAAGAGAAGCCCCAGGGTGAGGCATCTGAGGACCTCTGTGATATGACCCTTGACCCTGAACTGCTGCTCCTGAGGGATGACGGGGAGGAAGAGTTTGGTACGCTGGTGGAGGGGGGTGTAGACAGGCAGGCGGGCAGTGCTGGCTCTGGCTGGAGGGCCTCCCTGTAGGGTGGCTCCTGCTGCATGTTCATCTTAAGCTTTCTGTAGCAGGAGCGAAGCTGGAGGATTCTGAAGTCCGGTCAGTTGCCTCAAACCAGTCAGAGATGGAGTTCTCTTCACTGCAGGACATGGTGAGAACTCTTTTCTGTCCTTCTGGGCCTAAGTGCTGGTGAAGCGTTTCAAGGCCTCTGACTTGCTCCTTGACTTCAGGTGACTTGATGGACAAAAGACAAGTGTAGTAGTTCTTGGCTCAGGGAATGGCACTTTATCATAGGGTTCAAAAGAATCTGAGTTAGACATATAATCCAGGGGCACACTGGTCCTTCTTCTGTAGGTGACAACTTCTGGGTCAGAAGTGCTCCCACAGGCCTGGGGCCCCACCTGGCCCTGGTTTCATCTCCAACTGGAACAGCAAGTGGGGGTGTGATTGCTACGCTGCTGGATTTTAAGAAGGCCATGTCCTGGGTGGCGTTAGCCATCGACAGAACTGTTTGTTAGTCCTTCTTATTCTTGGTTCTCTTGCAGCCCAAGGAACTGGACCCCTCTGCTGTGCTCCCCTTGGACTGTCTTCTTGCTTTTGTCTTCTTTGATGCCAACTGGTGTGGCTACTTGCATCGGCGAGACTTGGAGAAGATCCTGCTCACCCTTGGGCTCCGGCTCAGTGCAGAGCAGGTACCCTCTCCTGAGGCGGCCTCACCCAGCAGACATGTGCAGAACCACATACCTTACTCCCACGGGCAACTTGGGGGTGCTGCTGTTCTGGATTCTTAGACCTCACAGGGGCTAGGGCTGGCTTATCTCCTCAGTGGTATCTTGGGGCTATGTTCTCTGCAGGCCAAGCAGCTGGTCAGCAGGGTGGTGACCCAGAATATTTGCCAGTACCGGAGCCTTCAGTATAGCCGCCAGGAGGGCACAGACAGTGGGCTTCCTGAGGAGGTGCTCTTTGGTATGTGCTGGTGCTCTGCAGCCTCTCGATGATGGCAGTGCTGCTGCTCGCTCCTGAGACTCTTTCCTCACAGCATTCTCATGGCTCCTTCTAGGAAACCTGGACCTGCTACCTCCTTCTGGGAAAAGCCCAAAGCCAGGTGCTGCCCCCACGGAACACAAAGGCCTGGTGTCCCACAACGGCAGCCTGATCAATGTGGGGAATCTGCTGCAGCGCGCAGAGCAGCAGGACAGCGGGCGGCTGTACCTGGAGAACAAGATTCACACACTGGAACTGAAGCTGGGTGAGTGGCCTGAAGCTGCAGGGGGCCGGTGTGGATGGGATGCTTCTGCTCAGACACTAACGGGAGACTCACCCCGCTCAGAACTGTGGGCTTCGGACCTCTCTCCCATGTGCCAGTCCTTGACTTAGCAGTAGTCTTTTTGGTGTTTCCTTTTCAGAGGAGAGCCATAACCGTTTCTCAGCCACTGAGGTAACAAACAAGACACTGGCTGCAGAGATGCAGGAGTTGCGAGCCCGGTTGGCTGAGGCTGAGGAGACGGCCCGAACAGCTGAGCGACAGAAGAACCAGCTGCAAAGGCTGTTACAGGAGTTCCGAAGGCGCCTGACCCCCCTGCAGCTTGAGATGCAGCGAATGGTTGAAAAGGTGAGCTTCCCTGGAGACAGCTGCCTTCTGTTGGGTTTGGAGACATGGCAAGGGTGGCAGCCAGGCCTGTTCCTCTTCCCCCCTTTGCCCCAAGTCTTCAGGAATTCAGCTGCAACAGCTTGCCACCAGGGGTCTCCTGGAAGCAGCTGCTTAGTCCTCAGCTCTCACCACTAATGAGTCCTATTTCTTGTTCCATTTGTTTCAAACAGGCTGACAGCTGGGTAGAGAAGGAGGAGCCAGCACCCAGCAACTGAGGGCCCTGGTGCAGGAGCTGCCATCCTGTGAATCAGCGATGGAGCCTGCTGAAGTTACAGCCCTTTTGGTCCCAGAAAGAAGCTGGAGCAGGACCTGGGAACCATAGGAAGGGGGTGGCTGACCCCTGTGCTCAGCCTCTAGGGGAGGCCAGGCCATCAGGGTGGAGTCTGTCTGCCACGTGGGACGGACAAGTGAGGAACCCCGGTTCCAGTTACAACTAAATCCAACATGACATCTGCACCCCTCGAATGTCATTTTGCCCTCTCCCTGGGGATTCTCCTGGGGCCCTTTAGTCTTGTGCTGACTTTCTGCTGTCCTCTTCCAGTTTAGAATAAGACGGGGAGGAAAAGGCTTTTTGAGTATGTCATGAGGTCTGATGCCAATAAACTGAAGAAAGATGTGGAAGCTGCCTGGGGGTAAGAGCCCCTTCCTCTGGACAGCACAAATCCACTAGGTTCCAGGAGCAGGTTCTCGGGGAAGGGGCTCCCGTGGCCACCACAGGACCAGAGTCAGTGCTGGCGAGCTCTCAGTGCTGTGCTGGGCTGTGTCTGCTAGTGGACGCTGTTCCAGCCACCCCAGACTCGCCGAAAGAAACCAGCGCCTCTCCCCTGGCTCCCCATGTTCAGAATGTGGTATTGGCTCTGGCCCAGCCTTTTCCCCTGTTCCCCTTAATTCTCGCCTCTTTCCATAATCCGTGGTTTCAGTTTGACTTTGTATATAAAGTTGGGTTTTTTTTTTTTTTTGGCTTTTTGTTTTTTAAATAAACCAAAGTCAAAAACAGAGCAAGTGTTCTCCATAGTTCTCCCCATCCTCCTCTTCTCCCCTCCTCCCAGGTGACCCTCAGCCCCAGCCCAGCCTCTGCCTGAGGGAGAGTGGGGGGGGGCAAGGAAAATGGGGGGCCCAGTGCAGCAGTGGGGAGAATGGACTCTCAGGCTGCTGTGGTGCTGCAGAGGTTCTGCCAGCAGGGGGCAGTGTAATCCTGAAAGTGATAGATGGCATGTCCCTCGGTTACAGCACAGTGTGTAGAAATTTTATTGACAACCTTACTTGAAAAAATAAAATTCCAAATATTCAGGTGAGACAGACCCAGTGTTCTTGCTCTGAGGTGAGGCTTGTGACTTGGTAGGTAACAATCTGGGTGGTAGAACATTTACATGAGTCGGGTCTACAGAGACAGGCTGGTGGGGTGCTTCCCTGCACTTGACACAGAAGGAAGTGGACCAAGCCAGCCTATCATGCACAGAGGCTGGAGGAGCGAGGCTCCAGGGCAATGTCCTGGGCCTCTCCAATGAGTCTTTGGAGGTGGAGAGAGCGAGGGTGGTGGGCTGGCCTGTACGGGTCCTTTGGAGGTAGATGGGATCCCAGCCACACAAACCAGGCTGGCCGCACAAGTGCACTAGAAGAGCCCATGCCCGCCAGCTCGCCTGCATGTAATCAAATGGCTTTTGGGTGATGGCACCTGGGGTTTTCGCCACGCCTTACCTTTTTGTGGGGTCTTGCTACATGTGGGTGGTAGCAGCCTGCATATGGCTCTGGTGTCAGGCTCACTGCTTCCAAAGGGTTGGTGCGCAGAGCTGAGCTCTGGTTCTTGCAGTCAGCCTGTGTGGTTGCACTTCTCCCTGGGTGGCTGTCGGCTGGCTGATGCCTAAGCCTAAGCTTGAGAGGGCAGTGTCAAGAGGCTGACTTGGATCTTGGGAGCCTTAGTAGGGGGTAGGGTGTCAGTCATCAGCCACAATGGAGAGGGCTCTGAGCTCGCTCAGTTTGGCTTCATTCTCCCGTTCCCGTTGCTCGTCCAGGTGGCCAGACTGGTCAAGCTGCTGGGTTAGGTCTCCAAAGATCTTATGCATTTCTGAGTAGTACACGACCTGGGGGTGTGGAAGCAAGAGGAGGTCTGTAGGTTCTGGGCTCCTGGGCTAGCAGCCCCACTCAGTACTGCACCGCTGGACACATGACTGGACAGAAGGCTACCGTTTGGAGGCCCTCATGGTGCTGTTCTTGTACATTAAGTACCATGAGGCTGGGCTCTACTTTCTCTAGGCCTCCTTCCTCTCAGCCTATCCCTGAACTGCAAGAGAACCCAAGCAAGAGTGAAGCCACAGTCTGAAGCCTTTCAGGAAAAGTCTGGGTGGTAGCGGACAAACCAAGGAGAGTGGCAGTTCCTTGGGGGTGGGGGGCGTGGGGGGGGTGGGGAGTGGTGTGTGTGTGTGTGTGTGTGTGTATGTGTGTTGGCCCTTGAAGCTCTTCAAGCAGCTGAGAGGAAAGTGGGGGTAAAGTGTGCTGAAATGTGGGGCCAGACAGTGGAGCGCAAGGCTGGAACTAGGAGAGTAGGAGGACCCTTGGAGGGCTCTGGGGAGTCTGGCTGTGATAAGGAGGGGCTCACTGCCACCTCATAGCTAGGAAGGAATGTGAAGTGTCTCTTCTGTGGGGGAGGGCATGGCAGGCTTCCAAGGCCCTAAGAAGGAATAGTGAAAAAGGTGACATCGTTCCAGCTTTCTGTTCCTTCTCAATTCGTCTCTCAATCTGCCTGAGTGTTGCAGGCTGGCTCATTTCCACAGGTCCCTCTACAGAGGGGTCTACGGGGGTGAGGCAGGCAGGCTGAGGAATGGCAAAAACTCTCAGCACCTCTCAGGTAACTGTGGCCCAGAGCAGATCCCAGGCAGAGACTTTCTGGGGGAGGAGGACCAGAGCAACTTCTGCCTCAGTCACTACCTCATCATCAGATGAATTGTTCGATTGCTATTCAAACACTCGTGAGTTTCTTCCTTTTCAATTCCAAGTTGCCTATGGGCAAATGGAACTCTACTTCCACTCTGCAAACTTGGAGCCAAGTGCCTAGAGACAAGGCAATGCTGAGCAGCAAGTCGGTAGGTCGGCCCTGTGAGATAGAGCTCTTTCTGAGGAAGTCCTCCTACACGCCCTGGGCTAGGATTCCACTGGGCTGGGAGGTGGGGGCACTAAATCAGGGTCTCCACATACTGCTGTTACCTCAGCAGGTGGAGCCCGGCCTAGTGCTGGGAGAGGGGGGATGGCGGTGCTGCGCTGCGCTGTGCTGCTGAGTCACTAAGAATGCTCACTTCTCCAGTGACTAATGGCAGCAGCAACTACAAGAGGGGGAGGCTGGTGCTGAGGCGGCAGTAAACAACCCTGGCCTCCCCGCTGCCTGGTTACGGGGCATCCCTCGCCTCTAGGCTCCAACCTGGGCATGCTGAAGCCTGGGACCCTGGAACTTCCTCCCATGAGCAGCAGGATGCAGAGGGGCAGAGAAGCAAACAGGGCTGGGGGTGGGGGTGGGGGTTTGGGTGGGGATGGTGGCAGGTATCCCTAAACTCAGGGAGAAGCTACTGGAAGGAAGCCCTCACCACTGGGGGCAAATGTGGAAACTCCTCACTCACTCATGCACATCAACTCTGCCTCATTTCACCTGGTGACCAAGAACAGGGTCACCAACAAGTCCCAGTTCCAACATCAAGCCTGCTTGGGATCCTGCTACCAGAATTTTGGTGTTCTCTAAGGGGAAGCAGCTTTTCCTAGAGGATGGACTACAAGGAATGGCAGTGTCCACCAGAGGGCGCAAGATACCGGGTTAAGGACAGAAGCAGGCTGGCGGAGCGCAAATGGCTGCGCTTAAACCCTCAACCTGGCCCTAAGGTGGTAAGGGGCAGGATGCTGAACACCTGTGGGCAGCAGGAGTCCCCGCAGAGGTGACCTGTTGGTGTTGGCACCTCACCCCCTTTTTCATAAAAGGGGAGAAGACTCCCTGCTCAAAATGTGAATAATGGTGGGGCCGGGGGGGGGGGGGGCAGGAATGACACCTGATTACATACTCTACTTAATTCTTGAGTGCAGGAGATTCGGGGTCTTGGTCTGTGTGGGACCCTCCAGCTGCCGGCCCCCGATGCTGTGCTCAGCACCCGTGCCACACCTGAGGCGTCCCCAGGTTTAAGGGCCCTTCCAAGAGCCACCAAAATTTCAGAACACAGGTTGCCTGCTGAAAGATGAGGACTAACCATCAGGGGAGGGGAGGAGACAAGGTCCCCAAAGACCAGTAGCCCTGGTCTCCTACGGCCTCCTCAGCAGGTGGGGCAGACAGCCCGCTGGTCAGCATATGGTGCTGAAGGAGCAGCCTGGTTTCTTCCTGCCGCTAGTGGTGTGCGAGGAGTCCGGCTGAGGGAAGGACCGGAAGACCAAGCAGCCTTGAGCAGCCTTGAGCCGGAATCAGCCAAAGCAGGGACCCAAACAGAAACTCCAGTAAACACAGTGGGGAGCACAGGTCCTTTGGTAGAGGAGCAAATGCCCTTTTGGGGGGCAGTGCGGACTGGGTGGGCAGCAAGGCTGTCTTTGTAGAGAGTGGCTACATTATCCTCCCAGGTAGTGTTAGGCTCTGCCCACCAACTCCTAGGGAAAAGGGAGTTTGGCCATCACGTGGGATGTCCGGGGGCCTCTCACCTGTGCTCGGATTAGGGACTCAAAGCTGGGCTGGAAGTAGTCAAGCCGGCTATTGTAGAACCGTGGCATCTCATCCAGAAGCTGCTTGTTCTTGGCTTCAAAGTCATCCCGCACAGGCCGCAGCTCTTCTCGGGCCTGAGGAACAAGAGCCTGGGTGTCAGAGCACTCACTGGCTTAGCCAATGCCCCGCTGGAGCTGCGACAGGTTGTGTGCACGGGGGTTCAGGTGCTGGTGTCTCCGGACAGTCCCCGGGTGAAGGAGCTCGCCGCCTGTGATCACGGGGCCCCCTGCCCACGCACAGCCCCTTTCTCCAAGGTACCTGGTGGAGTTTGGCTAGCACGGGCCCTGTCTTCTCCTTCTCCTCGTACTTCTCCACCTTGGCCTGCAGCCTCCTGTAGTCCTGCAGGACCTGCTCCCGCCGCTTGACTGCCATGTTGAGGCTTGGGAAGACACTGCCGAACCTGTGGGACACGGCCTGGTGGGATTCTGGCTGCTGTGGGGGCTGCAGGCCAGCAGCCTGCTGTCCATTCAAAGGTCCAAGTCAAATATCCACCATGTGGTGGACCCAGCTCGGGGACTTTGTTGTGAACCAGACAGGGAGGGCCCTGGCCCCAGAGCTTACACATGGGGTAAGGCCTGGGGACGGACAGGGATAAGGGTCATTGCCCTGAACTGAGGAGGGCATCATGGGTCGGATGCCACTGGCCCCTACCCTCTATGTCACTCAGGCCTGTGCCACATGAGAGAGCTTGGTGGTGTGGTGGGGCTAAGGCCACCTTGGAAGCCATCTGTGCATTATCTTCATTTTCAAAAATGAAAGAAACTGGCTGGGCACGGTGGCTCGTGCCTTTAAGCTTCAGCCTATGAAGCGGCTGGGGCTAGGGATCACGGTTCAAGTCCCGCCTGGGGCCCATAGCGAGACCTAGTTCCAAAAAAATAGCTGGGTGTGGTGGCACGCGCCTGTAATCCCAGCTACCTGGGAAGCTGAGGCTGGGGATTGCTTGAGTCTGTGGTACCCCCGGCAACGAGAGCCTGTGGTTCCATGGGCAAAAATAGCGAGACCTAGTCTCAAAAAACAAACAAACAAACAAAAAACCAAAAACCAAAAAACAAACCAAAAAAAAAAATGAAAGAAACTGGCCAGAGAGATGATACCACCTGTTCAGGGTCACAGCTAGGCAGTGACAGTTCAGAAGAGCATCCAAGAGCCCCAGTTCTGCCCTGTCCCACCCACCACCCCACGCTGTGATCAACAGGTGAGAGAAGGAACCTATTTCACCAGAGGCCCACGGATGCCTCTGTCTCCACCACTGAAATGGCCAAACCAGATGTCTGAGGAAAATGACTCAAGGCCGTCCCCCTACCTCATTCACAAAAAAGCACCCCAGGGAGATGCTTGGGGCATGGTCTCCCAGAAAGGGCTGCAGCAGACACTGCATTCTGCCCCACTGGTAGCTGCTGGTGACGACCTGGCACCCCCATCTTAGAGGTAAGGGTGTCACAGCCCCAGGCAGGGAGGCGGTATTTACCTTGAGTAATAGATTAATCTAAGAGGCAGCAAGGCAGACCCGGAGGCAGGTTTTCTGGGAGTGGACAGAGATGACAGGTATCCTGGATGCAGCTCGAGGGGCAGGAGGTACCTGGTCCTAGCCAAGAAGCAAGGAGCAGGGGTGCAGGCCCAGAGTGGAGCCTGCTCCTTCCTACTGGAGCAGCCCTCGAGCCTGAAAGCCAGAAAGAACCCCAAGAAGAGGGAGGCGTACCTCCTGGGACCCCTGCGCCGGCCTGACTTCAGCCTCTCTTGGCCTCGGAGGCAGCAGGGGTAGGTAAGCACCAAGCCACTGTCAGGCCGTCTATGGAGACATTTCTTCATGTCTGCCTTGACCATGAATTTGGTCTTTAAAAACCTCAACAATTTAAGTATGCATGATGGGGTAATACATTTCTTGCCAGAGAACATCATCAACTTGACCAAAGCATTAACACCTCCAGGCAGCAGCAGGTTTGGATGAAACAGTGGCTTTACCCTTGAGAAAGACACTGAAACAAACCACTTGCTCCTAATGGGTGCCTGTGCTCAGTGACGGCTCACTGCCTGACTGGAAGTGCTGAACAACCGGGCGATACTGCACCCCAACTGGGTGGGCAGCACCTGCCTCGACACAGACAAGTTGAATCAGTGTTTGATGGCAGAAGACAAAGACATACCCAGTGCCATGTAGCCTGGGCGTGGGGACCACCATCTCCAGGACAAAGGAAGAGTGAGGCCAGGGGAGGTATGTGGCCCAGGGCAGCTATGTGGCCCAGGGCAGCAGGTACAGCTGGGCCTGAGAAGCTGCTACTCTGCCACCTTCTTCACCTCGACTGGACAAGGCGTCTGGTGGCTGCTGCCCTGATGCCTAACTTTAGTCACAGGCAATCTGCGGCGAGGCCAGCCCAGTTCCATGCCTCTGTGGTCCACCTGGCGGCAGCGTAGGAACACTAACGGTGCAGCAGCAACACAGCAGGTAGGATGGGTGGCAGGAGGCTGCAGGGGAGAGCTTTCTTGTGCTTGCCCCCTTCCTTCATTTTGAGCTCAGCTCAGGAAAGAGGGAAATGAAGCAGTCAGTGCGTGTGGGGTGCATCCTATGGCAGAAGGATGGGGCTCTTACTCCGCTGGTCAGTCATGTAGCTCTTGGCACCATGACCCCGGCAGCACTGCACCTTGGTTAGTCCTCAGGACCCCCTCTCCTCAGTCACCAATCAGGCCAGAGTCAGGTCCGCCAGGAAGGCTGACTAAACCTGGGCTGGGACCAGCCTGCGAGAAACAGAAACCCAAGTCCAGGGCAAGTCTCAAGCCAACAGTGAAGCAGAGTGAGGCATAGATCTTGGGGTGCAGATCCCCCCAGTGCCAAATGGTCTCAGGAGCACATGGGTGGCATAGGAGCATCAGTCTAGAGGATGCTCCCTTAAGTCTTATGGAAGCAAGTCTACCTGTCTTCTGTGTGTGTGTGGGGGGGGGTGGGCCCAGATGCTGTTAGAGCCTCCAGAAAAATCATTTCTTCCCATAGCAACCTCTGCCTCTCACAGCAGTACCCCTCAGTTAAGCCAAGAGGCATGAGGCTCAGCTGGCTGAGCTCGCTGTTCATGGAGCAGAATCGATTCCCACCTAGTTGCTTGGGCTCAGGGCTCTGGAGGAAGGGACAGGTGTCAGGCCCTCCTCACACCACAGGGGGGGGTCACTAAAGCCAGGCAGGAGGGTGACACGGTGTATTGCGAGGTGGCTGATGAGGGCAACCAGGACTCTAGACCCTGGCTCTGGGTTCCTGCCCCAATGCCCCATCTCTGTTTTCTACTTAGAGCAGCAGAATGGACTTGCCAGCTCCGTGTGGCAGGCAGCATAAACACCGGGCGCTGAGGGAGGGGAGGAGAGACACTTATTTGGCAAGACACCCCTGCCCCAAGGGGAGTGCTTTTCTCCCCCTTCAGGTGAAGACAAATACAGGCTGGTCCTCAGAGCCTGGACCCTCCCAGATACACCCCTGGGGCCCTACATCCGATGGGGGCAGCTCTTCCTGAGGGATGAAGTTCACACTTCTACTGGGTGGCCACAGGCGACAAGGCTGGCACGCCTGCTCCTCAGTTCAGCTCCCTGCTCAGCGGTGGGAACTAATTAGTGGTGAGCGGAACAGGGCTGTGGCACTGGGCGAAGGCCCAACGACACGCTCTTCCCTACACACACAGCTCAACCGGCCCAGATCAGCCCACCTGTCCCTAAGCACCAACTGCCATTCTTGGAGTTCATTTCTACTTGGCACTTCCACATGTGGGGAAACAGACTCAGGAATGAGGACCTCACCAAGGTCACGAGCAGGTGGAGCAGGCTGGGCTGTCCCTTCCAGTACTTTTCCCGCTTTATGGCATTGTGCCTTCTTGGCAGTCACTACACATGAGAATGTCCTCACGGCCTCGGCGTAGGCTCCCTAAGTCTGCACTACATCTGTCCTTAGAGAAGGGATGACAGGGCAAGGCTCCACCAGGCACTTGATGAAACTGCCTGTTTCTCGCTGGTCCCAAGGTTCAACAGCAAACTGCCTCCGCTGATTAAGCGTGGGGTGAAGAGGCAGTGAGAGGGAGGAGGGAGAGCAAAGCCGGCTGGGAGGTGGGCTGGGAGCAGCCGGCCCTGGTGGGGAATGCCTGCCATTCCTCAATCTGTGCCCACACAGCCGGGATCTTCCACCCACCAGGAAAGGGAAATTGAAAGCATCCCCATCCGACCATGTGAACATGGCCCAGAGATGGGGGGATTAGAGGCCGAGCCCCCTGGGGAAGGCTGGGGGCGGCAGGGTGGCCATGTGGAGATGTTCTTCATCAGAGGACAGGAAAGCTGCAGTTTCCTGTTTCCGGTGCTGGGGTCCCTGGGAGCTTCACTCCTGGCAAGAAGAGGAACAGGCAGTGCCGGTTTCATGTGGTCAGAGATCGCATGTCTGCCGAGGGCTGCAGCCCAGCCAGGCTGGGCAGCCGGGCAACCAGGGGGCTCACGCAGAGGTCAGCGGAATCTGTTGCGGAGATGGTGCCGCCCCCTCTGCCACTCACCCACCTTCCTGGCAGGTGGTGGGCTGCTAGGGTGGTGGGAAGCAGCCGGGATTTCTCTCCATTTGGCTCTACAAGCCAGGCATCAGATTTCAAGGCCGCCTCGTTGGTTGTGAAATTGAGACAGGAGTCAGTCCCCCAGTTCTCAGAGATGGTGTCCCCGGCCAAGCTCTGCCAGCCGTGGGTGTCCATGGCAGGCTCCATGGCAATTCCTGGGACCCCCATAGGCAGATCGGCTCTGCTCACAGTCCTTCTCACCCAGCTCAGCACCCTGTCTCTGACACAGGCCAGAAAGCCACAAGCAATGGAACGTTTCCTGACACCTCCCTCCCAGGCCACCAAACCCAACACCAGCTCCTCATGTGATCCTGGCAGGCTGAGCAGGGCCCAAGAGGCAGGGGCCCACGGAAGGATTGGGGTGTCCCACGCTGACTGCCTGGCCACCACTGTGTCTCCAGACAGGCCAGCTTAGGAAGCGTCTTCTCTCACCCCACCTCTGGGACCCAAACAGGGAACAAGAGCTCACCAAC
Source organism: Uropsilus gracilis (assembly GCA_004024945.1). NCBI lineage: Eukaryota > Metazoa > Chordata > Mammalia > Eulipotyphla > Talpidae > Uropsilus > Uropsilus gracilis. Next base: position 48,180 of record PVHY01004019.1, read on the forward strand.
CCCAACACCAAGGGCTGCAGGATCAAAACCTGCTCCCTTCAACTCCCTCCGGGCCCCAATCCAGGCCGAATGGTAATTAAGCAGAGCCTCATTACCCCGGCCTGGTGAGGCAACTGCCAGGGACCACCACAGAAGAGGTAATAAAGTGCAGCTGCGGGCTGGAGCGAGAGCCTTTCTAGGTCACAGCCTGTTTGGGAGAGGCTGGGGAAGAAGATGAAGTGATTCAGGAGCTTCAAGGCAATGCCGCTGCCTGTCCCCGGGGCCCACCCCCTTCGGGGACACAGGGAATAGGCCTGTCTGATCACTGACCAGAGCCCGTCTGACAGAAGATGAGTCTCACAGAATGTTTGACCCCAACAGGTCACGAGTTAGGGGACCTTCCCAGGCGGGACCCTGCTGCTGCACCCTCCCCATGTGTGGCCTCCCCCGTATTTCAAAAGCAGAGTGCTGCAGGCAGCTGCTCTCCCAATCCGGCTGAGAGATGAAAGGCCTAGCTCATCTCCACTGAAGGCTGGCCAAGAGCTCTGCTAGCTCAATTCAGCAAGCTCTGGTCCCACTGCCTGTCAGTCAGGAATAAAGGCCAAAAGGGCCAAGTGGCAAAGGGAGCAGGGTGAGTATGGGAGGGCTCACAGGCCACGCAGGCACTGACTGCGCTTGGGCAGCTAAGGCCTTCTGGAGGGATCAGGAGGCAACCCTAGAGTCACAGAGAGAGTGGCTAAAGTGCCCGCTGAGCTCCCTGTTAGCCCTCTGGGCTCTGGGACCAGCTACACAAAGTGATATTCAGGCCCCCAGTAGCCAGTCATCTTTCCTATCCAGTAAGTGCTCTGAGGCCTCTACTCCCCAGCTGACCTTAACTCACTTTTTCAAGGGTTCGATCACCGTCTTTTGGATCTGGTTCACCTGTCAAAAGAAAAACCCAGAGGCATCAAAACTGGGAGGAAATGAAATTCTTCCTAAAGGGGAGGCTCCAGGTTCCTGAGGAGAAAAAGAAGACCCCGAGGGCCACAGGCAGCAGGGAGACAGGAGCCGTACGGGAGTGGGGCATCCTGAGAGCAGCAGAGATGATGAGCAGCTGGTGTCTGCTGAGACTGAGAGAGGCCATGCTCAGTGAAGAGGGCTGGCGGGTAGGTCTGGAGGACAACAGGATTGACCTCAGTCTCTCTCACGGGCTTGTGTGCTTGAAGTGAGCTCCAGGAGCCTGGGATGAAGGCAGTTGGCCAGGGAGGAGTTCACATAGGCTTGGGACACAGGCCTTAGGAGGCTGAGGGTGCCAAAGAGGAGACTGAGCCTGGTAAGGACTTCACCCAAACAGAAGTCACAAGAAGGGGTAGCCCAAGATCACAGTCACCTTTTCCTGGTTGAAGGCATCCATTCGCTTCATGGCTGTGTCCAGAGCTGTCACCATGTTCAGAAAGTCCTGATCTTGCTCGCAGAGGGGGTTGGAGAGTAAGTCCAAGGAGATCTTCACAGCAGATTTGGACATGGCTGTAAGAAGTCAAAGCTCAGGGAATGTACCGACTCAAGGTCTTGTCCCCAGGTTTCCCTGTACTCCCCTGGTAGAGAGCCTGCTCGCAGATGACCCCCACCCATGTCACAGGCGTTTGAAACACAGCACCACTGACACTAACCCCCACTGTGCAGCACTCCCCGCTGCCTACTAAAGGCTGTTCTGGGTCATTCTTCTGAGTAGCTTTACCTGTTGTGATGATTTAATTTTCCAGACTCTGGGTTCTAACAGAATTGTGTGGGCGGGAAGCTGTAAGAAATGCAGATTTCTAGCACCAAAGATTCTAATTTGGTAAATCTGGTACCCAGGAGCATGCATTAAAAGGAAAAAGCTCCAGATGGCTCTGCTGTGCAGCTGGGCCTGACACTGCTTTATGGACAGACATGCACAGTAGAGACTGTGGGGCTGGCGGACTTCCTGGAAGGGGCTGGAGTCGAGAGTTTAGACTCTGGGGCCAAGCCTGGCCTCAGTTTCTATTGTAACCACTCAACTCTTAGATCAATGCTAGAGACTGGGTGTGGCAATATTCTAATAAAATTTTATTGGTATAGTTGCAAAGGTAAGAAATTGTACTCCTGGGACATACACAGTATTGTACACTAATGCTACCTCAATAAAAAGGAAAAAGTTTTGGTCTAGTGAAAGAAAAGTAACCACCAAAACAACCTTGATTGACAAGCCAAGGCCAGATCTGGCACGGTGGTGGTAAAAAGAGATTCAAAACTTGTTTCCCCCAAGACTGATGCAGACATGATGGAGCATGCATGACCCTTCTCTCTCCATCCCTCTAGAATTTTGTTTGCCAACACCAGAGACATGAAATGAATATAAGACCGCAAACTGCAAAGCCATCACCAGGTTTGCATGCTGCCTGTCAGGGTTTCATGCATCCATTTCTTAGAGCTCAAGCAACCCAGGAGATATCTGGAGTAGATGTATTTGGTTCCATTCTACAGAGGAGACAAGTGAGGCTAAGCAGGATCTGGAACGCCACTCAGGTCAGACAGCTGCAGGTTGAGTGGAGACTAGATGGCGAGTCCTGCTCTCCTGGTGGTCTGGCCTGGAGAGCACCGCGGGTTGGCCCAGGGGCTCTGATGGAGTGAATGCCCCCTCTGCAGCCTCCCTTGTGTGTTTCCATCCCGGTTCCACAGATGGGAGGCCGGAAGTGAAGGGCAGTTTAGAGGCCGGATGCAAACCTGCCAGCAGCTTTGGCGTGCTCAGTCCCAGACAAGTTCTCAGGTCCCCAAGACTTGCCAAATTCTAACAGGGAAGAAAGAGAGGCTGGAGCAGGGCCAGGCTTGGTCTGCAGCTTCCACGCCCATTGCAGAGTCCCAAGGGCAACCGAGGTTTTGGATGAGTTTCTTACAAATTTATGTGATGGAATCTTAAGATGCTACCAATTGCTAGACCACTGTTACTGTGTAAACAAGTAAGAAAGGGGGAAAGGCTGCAGTTTAACCAGGACTATTAAGTGGCATGGTATTAAGTAAAACGTGACGTTAAACATGAAAATGTTAAACGTGAAAAATGTTCAATGTGAAAAACTGTCGTAGAATCTGTGAAATAAGGCCCAACTCCCAGTCTGTTACAGATATGGCCCTGCCTTCCACAATCAGGAGTGAGGGGTTTCCCCAGCCCTCTAAGAGGAGACAGAAACCCTGGGGCCCTTCCATGCCTAGGCTGGTCAGCACCCCAGCAAAGCAGCCCACAGAGTGCCCTCCTGGAGTTCCTCTAGAATCTGGGAGCGTGCTGTGATCGCCTAGCAAAGGGGCAAATTATGGGAGAAGGCTGGAAATAAGAACTTTCAGAAAAATGCAAGCAATGGAAAAAACAATCCTCTTTAAGATCTGTAAAGTGACTTTGTAGGCTCAGGATGTAACCTACATGTTGCATGTAACCTCACTGAACCAGGAAATGGTCACAGACAGCTGAATGAAACTAAGAATGTGGACAAAGCTGGAAATATTTCTGAGAAATGTCTTCTATTCCTTTTTTTTTCAATATTTGAAGGAAAAAAAACCTGAAAAGTAATGTGTTAGGAGGTGGTGGATATTTCCATCACGGTCTTCTTTTTTCTTTCTAAAACCTTCACATCTCATGCCGTGCACCTCTCAGGCAACTAGCCCTGGGGCCCTATGAGCCTGGAAGCCCCATGCAGCCATCACTGTCCCACAGTCTCCCTTTACCCTGGCCCAGCTCAGGAGTGAGGCACCCACCACCCACCCTCAGGATCTGTTGAGGCCACAGGAGGCAGCCCTCCACCCACAACATGACAGCTGTGGGGCAGGCTGCAGTTGCTCCAAGGACCAGGGCCTGGTGTCCCTAAGTGGAGAGTCTCAGGGACATTTGCTAGGCACCCAGTGCACTGACCAAACGCTGGTCTGACACGGTCTGGGGAGGTGGGCGGAGTACCTACCCAGGTCAGCGTCGGCACTCTTCTTCATGTCCTTCTGCAGCCTTTTGGTTTGCTCTTCCAACCTGCAAGACAGGGCATAGACCTGGCACTGCCAAGTGCTTTGGGGTCCCTTCCTCCCTATCCTCCTAAGTTAAGGCCAATACAGTGCTCTAGGGTGCTTTTGGGGAAGACAAGGGCATCTTTGCATGCTGACCAAGGGCTGCAGAGGCCTTCAGTGCTGCAGAGGTCAAGCACCATAAGGCAGTGAACTAAAGTCTGGCCTATTACTTCCTACTGGGGAAGAGTGCCTGGTGTGTGAGACCTGGGTTGTCCCGGGCTCTCCCCCAGGCAATTAGTGGACAGCAGCAGCTGCTGAGGGGCAATGAGTTGACCAGGTGTCCAGGCGGCCAGAGGGGCTCCTGTCTGCTCCACCCTTCCCCCTGCATCATGCTTTGGGGTTTGACACTCACTGCTGGAGTTTTCCATACTCCCTTTCAAAGTCTCTCTCCACCTGTAATGAAAGAGATAACTCAATCATTGGAGAAATGACAACACTTCGGAAAAAATCTGCCAGCCTTCTGCAACTCTCCACGCCCTCCACCAACCACGGAAAACACTGTCGAGTTCAAACAAGCAGTAGCAGGTTGTTACTGACACAAATGCCTGTTCCCCAAAGTAATGAAGCATCTGATTTAGGGTGAAAGACTCCCAGATGGGCCAATCTGGGAAGCCCCCATGCCTGTTCCCTGAGCACAGGGAGTGAGGGGCTGAGGTCGGTGTCCCTTCCTCTCTTCTCCCCTGTGTGGTAGGTAAGGCAGGTGCTCAGAACATGACTGAAGTCCACCCAAGGAGGCAGCAGGGCATAGAGAAAGTGGATCAGAAGTTTGGTAATGACTCTGTCACTCAGCAGCTCCAAGACCACCTCTCCCTTGTGGCTCTGGATCCTTTCCATGACCCAATGTCCTGCTGGGTCAAGGTGGATCCAGGAAGATCACTATTCGTGTTCTGTGCGCTGGGATATACCGAACACAAAACACTGTTACTATCAACTCTCTAAATTCCTTCATTATCAGATTCCCCCCATGCCAGCGATATCTGAGTGGGGTGGATGTGAGTTCTACAGCCAAATCCATGTGCCAGATGAAGTAAAGATAGTCACTCACACTTCAAGGCTTGAATTTTCTCATCTGTATAAGGGGCCTCAGCAATGGTCTCTCAGGGGAGTGGTCTGTTAAGTATGATGCCTGAAAGGCCAAAGCAGAGGACCAGTTCCAGGCTCCTCATTGCAGTTTGGGATCCCTGGTCAGAGCAGCAGACGTCTTCGGGCTGGGGGGCTCTAAGAAGAGAGCCTCTAACCCTCTGGGGATGCTCCCTATTGCCTCTTGTGAACCCACAACCGGGCATGTAGAGTCGCAGCCCTCACTGTGCTGAGGCCACCTGATGGCAATGCAATCACCTGACAGGGTCACACAACTAGTGACAGAGGAGCTGGGATCTGGATGTAGGTGGCCTGTTTCCAAGGCCTGTGCTCTCAACTGTCACTCCACTGAAAGGGGGAAAAGGGAGCTGCTGATGAATTAACCCCATGACCTAAGAAAGGTGCCTTGTTGGCTGCTACCCCAAGACATCTGCCAGCAAAAGCCCAAAAGCCCGAGTCTCATTCTTGTTACCAATTGACAGCCAAGTGTGTGAATCTGTAGAAACCATCAAAGCCCCACAGTTTACCCTTACTCCCTGCTATCAACAGTGACCCAGTGTAAGAGTATTCTGAAACCCCACTGACCCCCCTTCTTCATGTTATTTAGCCCAGTTAGAGAATGGCAGCGTTCAAGGCAAATACATCATACATGAGTTGAGCATGCACCTCTCCAGCCCCCTAACATGTGATTTAGGTCTGGACACAGGGCTAGTTAGTGTCTACGCAAGACTTGAATCTGGGTTCCTAGTTTAGGCCTTTTCTGGGGTTTGTTTTTAACTACACTCATCATGCTACCAACTTTTATCAAGCACCCATTAAGTGTGGTGCATTCTGCTAGGTTACAGTGGCACTGAGATGAATCAAATAGTAGACATGGGCCCTCCTGTCATGTCCACATCCTGGTGTAGGAGAGCAAATGCACACATGCAACTGCAAACTGGAAAGCCCTGGAAAGCTGGGCAGGGTGCAGGGAGAAGAAGGGGGAGCCTGCTGAGCTGTGATCTCCCTGTGGGAGACCTGCCTTCCTTATTTCAACTGTAAAATCTAGAAGCTAGAATACTTACCTTTCTTTTCAAGAAGGGCTACTCTTTTTTTTTTTTTTTTTTTTTTTTTTAAAGGCTATTCTTTCTCCATCCAGGAATCCAACCTTTTCTTCATCACTTCCTTATGATCCCTCAAAAGGTGTTCTTAAGAAAAAATTAAAAATTCATAGCCACTTAAGCATGAATGTAAAGTGATAAAAGTTTAACACACTAGTTGTCCTGGAGGATTTGCAGTTTTACAGGAATCAAAGTCTTAGCTAAAGGACTACAAAGCTTCTGTTGCCACTGGAGGTGGGAGCTTGGTTTTGGAGCCAAGGGACCTTGCCCGGGTCCTTCAAAGGCTGCACTGAGGTGTTAATCTAGTCCATTCTCCAAAGCACTAGGGAGGAAGGTGGTGTAGAGAGATGAGCAGAGACAGATGGGACAGAAACTCTGACACCTGCTGTAGGCCTTAAAAATATCACCAAACATTACAGAGCCTCAGTTTCTTTCCTAGTGAACAAGGTTAATTGCATTTTATCTTCCCTCATGTAAACTGCAGATGGTTGACGAGGAAGTAGAGATAACAGCAATCAGCCTGGTTGGCTTGTCTAGAGGACGACAGAGTCGTCTGTGCAGAGTGTATGTAGTGTGAGGTGCCTGACCAGGGTGGCACTTCCTGGTTGCCTTCTGACATGCTGGGATACAACTGGTCGGGCTGTAACCCTTTTTCAAAGGCAGCCAGGAGAATCCTGACTCTGGCTAAGCTTGGAGCCTTAAGTTGGGGCTGTGCTCAACTCCCTGCACTGGCTACACATCCTTTCTGACTTCGTATGAGGTGACAGCTAAGCAGAGCTTCACGTATTAAGGTATTTATTTCCAAAAAGACAAAATGAAAATGAAGGAGGCCTTGGCTGGAGTCCAGTTTTCCTGAAGCTCAAGCAAACAGAGAGAAGATGCTCTGCGAGGGGATGTGAGAGGGCCCCCAAACCACCAGAGCTGCAGCCTTGCCTGGCCGTCGGCGCCTCTTGTGCAATCCCAAGCGTGCGGCTGTGTGTGGGACGTCAGCGAACACCTGGGCTCTCAGGCTGGGGACTGCTTGGACTTGCACAGAGAGGACTGCGGGTTTCCAACCAAGTTGATCGCTCTGCTTGATGAGCTACCTAGGGTCTCACACTGGGAGCCGAGAGGGCTGTTGGATGGGCATTTCATCCTTCTACTTTATGCTGCCCAAGGTCATCTGACAGCCTAAGCGAACTTTGTGAACATTTCAACTCCTGCTTCTGGCAGCCAGGTGTGGGCTGCTTCTAAAGCTTACTGGTCCTGAGATTTCTCTTCCACTGGAGAGGATCCAAGGGGGTCACTGGCAGGATCCTAGCCCCTCAGATAATGGCTAAGGGAATAAAAAGACACAGGAGTCTCATTCCCAGGCATATCCATTCTGAGGGCAAGAGCCAAAAAGAGAAGATCTGAACATCTTTGAAGGTTTGAAGCCTTTGCCAAAAAGGCAATTGGACCCCACTCAACAATGCAAGCGCAAACACATGTGCATGGCCATCAGAGGGTCAGGGAGGGCTGGGCCGGGCCAGGCTGGCGAGGTCAGTGCAGGGAGTCTCAAGCAGTTGGTGGGACTGGAGTATCAGGAAGGGATGAAGAAGGTTAGGATGGGGAGGTGGGGAGTTTTTGTTCTCCCATTTCAGTTCCAATGGTCAGTCCCTGCAGAGAACATACCATTCCAGCCAAAATCTTGACAATAATGGAATTTGCATTAATAACCTGGGCACAGGAAAACAGTGAGGGCAAATACACAATGCCGCCTTTGTGTCTGACAGATGGGTGCCTTGAGCCAAAACCTCCTGAAACTCCCTGAAGATAACATGAGCATTTCTTCCCATGACAGGGGTGCCATGACTCCCAGTAACCTAGGTGGCCACATCTGCTCCCCTCCCTGAAGGTGTCCAGGCAAGAAGAGCAGAGTGCGTCACTCCTGTTCTGGGGCAGCTGCTGGAGATGCAGAGAAAACCACACAGCCCTAGCCTGTTCTGGGGACCGGAGGAGGTTTGCAGGGTGGAGGATGAGGCTCCTGAGTGGCAGGCTCTTGCTGCACACACTTTACAGCTTCTGGGGAGTTGAGAAAGCAAGTAATTCTCTTCCAAGCTGTAACTTGGCCTTGATTCCTCATGAGAGATCAAAGGCCTACCCTATTTCACTGTGCTAGAGAATCTAGCTGCTTGGGACAGGCTGAGTTCTTGGTAGTTTATAAAGAGAATCCAAGCAACTCTCTTCCTGTCATGCAGCTCTTATTTACGGAGGACTTAGTATCTGCTATACACTATAGTAAAACGCTTCACATGTGTTGCCTTGTGGAAGACTCATAATAAGTCAATGCTATAGATACTAGCATTACCCTCACCTTACAGAAGGGAAACTACTGCTCAGAGGATAAGCAAGGTGACTCAGAGCACAAAGAGCACATGGGCCAGGATGGGAATCCAGGTAGAGGCTCCTCAATCCAGCTCAACCACTCCCTGCCGCCCAGTCCGACAGGGGGAGCTGAGGCCACGATTCAGAGGATAATCCCATCCCAGATGAGATGGGTGAGAGGAAGGGAGAGGAGGTTGGGTTCCAGAGGGTCACCACCCGCAAGGAGGGTATTCTCAGCGTGTGCATCTCCCCATACTCTGGGGAGTCCTCAGATGAGCCACTCCTTACATGAGAAGACTCAGAGATCTTTCCGAAAACAAGCACTGGCAACAGAGCTGGAAACTGCATTCTAGACTAGACTTTTCTGCAGAGAACAAGGGTCACTTAGCTAGAGAGTGAGGGTTTGGGTAGTGAGTACTGGGAAGAAAGGACCCCTCTCTGATCTGGCCTGGACTAAACTCTGGAGACTCAAAGTCACACCTTCCTGTTTCCTGCACCGCTGGAGCCCACATTGCACACCTCAGATGCTCAGTCTCTGGATAGGGGAGGTACACTCTGAGTCTGTCCAGGGTCTGCCTTGTTTGAAATCGGGAGAGCTCTCTAACTGGGTCCATTTTCTAACTTGGGGTTCCCAAAGATAGAGATACCAGTGAGATGACTGCTAAACTTCCCACCAAAATGAAGCGGTATCTTGCCTGAGGTTCTGAGGCTGACACCAAGGAACCGTCAGAGCTAGGGTAACAAGGGTCTCCACCAGGCTGACAGTGGTACGCTTCTGGAGCCCTCACGGGCAAGCATCCCTCTGCAACTGCCGTCTGCCATGTTAATACAACAGCCTCATTTGGAATGAGAGGAAGGACACAAAGGGTCATTCTTTACCAGAACCTGAAAACCTCGAGACATTGTTACAGCTGGTATGAGGTGGCATAAAGCACTAGAAAAACTGAGCTCTAATGAGACATGAGCTCAGACATGAGCCCTAATCCCAGCGCTGTTGATGTGAGGTTTTTATCACCTGAGAAAGTCACTACAACTCCATGGCCCTTTGGTTTCCTCATCATGAAAAATCTGGTTGGACTAGATGACCTCTAAGATCTCCCAGCTCTCACTCTCTATGACTTTCTGACTCTCTTCCTCTCCATCCTGAGCATAAACGAGATTAAAAGCTGGGGACTCACAAGTGGGATGGAACACTTTTTGATCTCACCGTCCCCCTGAGAGATTCTGGGTGGAAAGAAAGGGTCCTGGATGCCCGAAGAGGCTTTCTGGTCCTCTACGCAGCTGAAGGCACCGGAAGTAAAGGCCTGGGACAAATCCGTAGCAGGAGTCCCTATTTCAGGAGCCTTCTCTGCTAAGTGCAGACCCCAGAAACCAGCAGAGTAGTCCTCCTCACCTCTGCAGACTGGTCTGTCTTTCCCACCTGTCCAAGATGGGGCCTTCAGGCTGATCTGAGGGAGGGGAAGCTCCTGGATAGGAGGCTCCTGCAAGCCCCTATCTGTGTGAGGCTCTAGCGCTACATGACTGGGAACGAGAGGGCCTAAAGGCTGCCTTCCCAGCTCCAGATGTGCTGAGTCAAAGCTCTGCTACTACGCTTTGAAGTTCATGTGAGACAGAACTAACTGTCAGAAGAAAAGAATCAGTTACTCACTGTTTTGGAGACAATCTGTTTCTTGGGCTGCGCAATCTTGAAAGGAATCCTATAAGAGGAAGAGACAAAGAAGCGTGTTAGGAGAAATGGGAAAGGATGTGGCGGAGAAGAACTGATGAAGTAAGTACAGGCCTTCCCCCCAGGAGGGTCAGGAAGAGTGGTGCTGGCTCACATCCTGGAACTCAAACCATGCACCCTGCCCTGTGGATCTAGGACCACAGCTACCAGGCTGGGTTTCAGGAGAGTGATCCTCCCACGGACAGTGTCAGGCAAGGCTCTGAGCACACCTTGGCCCAAGTATCATTCCTACTAAGTCTACTGATGAACTGCATTGCCACAGTGAGAGCAGGAGAGGTTGCTGCTGCAGGACAGTAGGAATAACCATCACTATAAACCTCATGCCCTGAGCAGCTGCAAAGGCAGAAATGCCAGGTTCACCTGCAGAGTCAGCATCCTTGAGAACCTGCCTTTAAAACACCATAGAAACCACTTGTCATAGATGCTTCACTACTTTTCCAGAGAGGGACAAATTGTGGTCCTGGGTGACTGGGGAGAGACAAACTTTAGGGGCACTAAGGACCAGTCAGGCTGGGTTATTTCCTGGAAAAACCATAAAATCGAAAGATGGCAAACTGAGAAGGATCCGAAATCTAGCCTGAGCCTACCCTGAGCTTGCTAGGAAGCTTGGCTCTGTAGTGTCCCACTGAGAAGTGGAAGCCAGCTCAGCCTAACCACAGGGTGAGTACAGCTAGGAGTCAGCCTGAGCACTAACTGCCTCCGCCTCTGATGAAATGTGGGGGTTAAACTTTAGAAGCTTTCTTGAGGCAGTGAAAATACCATAGTTCTAGAACTCTGTGAAGAAAATTACAGTTGGGTTAGAAATCAAACTGTGCACCCCAAGAGCAATAGGAAAATGAGCTTCTCCCCACTAGTTCGGAGTGATTTCAGCACCCCAGGGTCAGGCAGGGAAGAAGGTGCAAGAGGAGGGTTCTGAAAGCACAGATCAGAGCAGCTTTCTCTCCCAGTTTCCTTTCAGGGCCCTTGAACCTTCCAGCCTACCAGATCCCGCCCCTTCTCCCGGAACCTGGTTTCTCTGGGTCCAAAGTGACCCACACTCTTGCTAAACCCAATGGTATAATTAACCACCGATAATAACCCCAGACAACGATTCGGTTGAGAGGATGGGCCAGCCTGAGTCACAGGGGTTTAAATTTAATTTCTGGAGGACATCCTGTTTATTGTTAACCCAGCCCCATAATTTGGAAGCATTAACCCTTTGGGGACTGGCTGATTCACGTGGCTTCTGTAAACAAATAATCTCTGGCTATATAATTACCAAGGGAAAGGTAAGCTACAGAACTGAAAAGGAAAGCAAGGATGAAGTTGCCACTGCCCTTTCTCAGGCCTAGAGGGGAAAGTCTGGAAGGGAGAAGAGTTCTGGGGCCTCTCCTTGGGCCCCCCGTTACTTTTCCTAAAACCTGGGGTTGCATCTGACACAATGGTTTTGGGTAGTGAACAGTTGCCCTAGAGGACCATTTTGGTGGCAGTGCAAAGAAGGTATTGGTGGCACTAGGAAGATGGTACATGCTCCACGGAGAGGACGGGGCAGCACAAAAAGGTCTTGACCAGCAAGACCTGACCTCTGCTTTGGACCAGTTTTGTGAGTTGAACAAATCATAACTTCTTTAGAAATCGTTTTCCTATATGATAAAACAAAGGAATTGGGATAGACAGTTCTTTGGTTTATCCAGAACTTGAATTTTCAATTGAATCTCTGCTCCAAGCATGTGATGAGCAGGATGAGAATTTTAAGGACTTCTCAGAGTGGACTGCAAAATGACTTGAGCTTGGAGTCCAATGCTATTGACTAGGCAGTAAGAAATTAGGAATGGAGATTCCATATTTGTGGTGCCACAGCCGCTCTTAAAATCTTAATTTAGAACCACAGTATTTTTAGAACAGCAAGTTGCCATAGAAATATTTCCAGTTCAACCCTCTCATTTTGTAGATGAGGAAGCAGATCCAGAGTTCAGTGACTAGTCCAGGGTCATTCTGCTGGTTCAATATAGTCAGGAGTACATCAGGCCTTCTGACTTCTGGTCCAGTTTCCTCTCTAGGACTCATAGCTTAATACTCTTTCCACATTGACTTATCACACATGGTTGGGGGAACTAGGAAAAGCCATCTGATCAGAATGCTTAGTTTTAAAACAGTGGAATTTAGAAGAGGTTCATCATCTTTCGAGACTGGAAGTGAAAGAGGGCAGCAGCATCAGGAGGAAGGAGGCTGCATCAAGTGGGTATGTCCACACAAGGGAGGGGCTTCCCGTCTGTGTAGACAGAGCTGGTCTCTGTGTCTTTCCACTGAAGCTCTAACTTCATCTTACTATTTCGATTATTTCTCAACTCACCTCTTCAAAAATCATCTCCCCACCTGGTGGAACAACACTTTTTTTCTTAAATGAACTTTCAATTTGAAAAGTTTTAGATTTACAGAGCTGTGGAGACAGTATATAATCTCCATATATGCCACACCCAGTTTTCCATATTAACATTCTATCAGTAGGGTACATCTGTCAAAACTAATGAACCAATACCAATACATTTATTCAGATTTCCTTAGTTTTCCCCTAATGTCCTTTTTAGTTCAGACTCTCACCCAGATTAGTATATTTCATTCAGCCATTAAATCACCTCAAGTACCTCAGGTCTGTCATACTTTTCAACTTTGCCTTTGATGACCTCAGTAGTTTTAAGGGAACTGGTCAGGTATTTTACATGTCTTTCGATTGGTATATTTTTTCGTGACTAGACTGAGTCTGTGGAGTTTAGGGAGAAAGAAATCAAGTGCCATTCTGAGCACATCCTACTTAGGGTACTGGACCATCAACATGACTGATCACGGTGGGTGTTAATCTCCATCACCTAGCTGAGATGATGTTTCCCAGGCAACTCCCCTTCCAGAAGAAACCACCAAGCTCAGTCAACAAGTAGAAGTAAGAAATTAAATTTCACCTCTTTGAGGAGTTTCTGCAAAATAATTTGCAGTTTGTTCTGTATGGAAGATTTGTTTATTTGCCCTCACTTATTTATTCACTCAATCATTTATAGCATACTATTTATCATATACTCTGGGTTATAATGTAGTACTACTTTATTTTGTTGCTCACACTGTTCCAGTTTTATCCATTGGTGTTCTTTCAGTTGGCCCTGGTGACATACCTACATAAGTGTATCTGTATGTTTTATTTAGTACTTCCTGATTTTCTGGCACTAAGAGAAAAAAAAAAAATCCCAGCCCTAGAATTGGTACATTCTACACCAGCATTCAGTGTGCCTTGATAAAATGGTCTCCACCTCCCTTTACCTACTACAACATTCCTGATTCAGTTGAGTGACTGTTCATTATCAGCAACCCCCACTCCTCACTCCAAATCCATACTCCTTATAATTTGTCCTGAGCTGGGATATTTCTGAGTGCAAAAAAGTCAATAATAATGGCATCAGACCAAAGTTTAAAACTTGAACTGTTCAGGGCAACTGGGGTACATCCCTTTTCCCCTCAATATGGAATGTGTTCCCTTCACGTAGCTTAATCAAAATTGTACTTTAAAAAAAAATGTACTTAGGTCCAAATCGCTGTTTTACTTTCCTCTAAACAGTTAAGACTTCTTTGACATTTTAGAATATTATACCTTTGAAATTAGTTTATCCCTATAAAATTTTTTTAAATGTTCATGAGAGAAAACATGAGAAATACAGAAAAGTATGAGAGAGGAAAGGAGAAAGGAAAAAAAGAAATAAAACCAAAGCAGTACAGTCTCATATCTTAAATGTAATCAAATTTAACATTGCTTTGGTATTACTTTTTATTTTTTTAATTTGCAGAAAGAAAAACTACTGAAGCAAACACTGTTAGTGGTTAATGCTGGATGGTAAGACTATGATTACTGTTTTCTTCTTTGCACTTTCCATATTCAAATACACTAAACAAGCCCCTTGTTTTTTTCCTTGACTACAAAAATAACACTCATCAGTGTTAAAAGCTTGAAAGCACAGAAAAACACAAAGGACAAACACATACATGTGTGAGTCCTAGTGTGTACATCAATATACGAATACTTAATTTTTCCAAAAATGAAAGAAGCAGATATCACAAACACTTTGCATGCCAATATAGTTTTTACCAGCCCATCTCTTAAGACGACCTTCGTACTTCATGACACACCTGTATTGCTAGTTTTATTTTTGTAATCTGCATAACATCCTGGTAGTCATTTCAACTGTTTCAGAATTTTCTTCTATTACAAAGAAACACTTGTAGATTGTATTACAGATCAGAGTAAGTCACTGCTAACTTCTGAGAATGGGAGTTTCTGGGTCAGAGGATATATAGGTGTTCAAGGCTTTGATACATTCTGCCAAATTGCCCTAGGACAGATTGAAACAGTTTACATTTTTAAAAAGACTGGAAATAGCTTACATTTCCCCAACAGCCCTTTGGCCTGTATACCAGGAATCTTTTCTTGGCTTAGTGCTTGCCTTTTCCTTCTGCAGTTGTGTTTAATGTATTCATTAAGCATTAATATGAAATCAAACTTACCAAACTAATCACTTTCCCATTATGATTGCATTGTCATTGTCAACTGAGAAAGACCTGTCCCCTCTTCCCCAACTTAAAAACACTCATCTGTCCTGACTTTATTATTATATGATCTCCTTTTATCCTAAGTTTCACTTTTATCAGAGTTACTGTGACAAAATCACAGTTTAATATAGTAACAAAGTTAAGTAAAATACTAGGTTCTGAGCTGTTCTCCATCTCATTTGTCTGAAAAAAAGCACTTTCAACTTCACTTTTTATTGCAATGTACCTTTGCATCTCCAAATAAAAAAAAAAATGCTTGTACTGCTATCTCTTGATAGATTTTATGCACTAGCTATTGACTTTTTACATTGGAAAAGGAAAATTTAGCAAAACAAACAAAACCTCAGGATTTCACCCTGATTACACAAAGGCGCATGTGCACCTCTCCTTCTTTTCAATAGTTGTACAGTGATTTGGCTAAGTCTACATTAAGTAAAGTAGTAGGGGCATAATACGATTTGCTTTCCTTCCTGCACGTGGCAGCCAGAAGATTGTTCAGCCACAGCCAAGACAAAGAATCACAACCTGGAGAGACCCAGCCAAACCCCAACTTGGGAGCCAAGCCACTCCCACATTCCTGATCTACAGAAACTGGCCTTGTTGTGAGACACTAAGTTGTGGGGTAACTTGTTACGCAGCAATACAACTAAGAACACTACAGTGGCTTCTGCTTTCTCTACAACTCATCACTTTTCTTTCGTTGACTAAATTGTCAATGTACATAATCCTATTTGATCTTGATTGTCCAAATCTGCTCTCAAGGCATTTATTCATGGAGGTACTCCATCATTTTCACTTTTTAACCTCCACCAGTCTGAAGTGGGTGCTTCCAGCCTGATGTAGTATTGGCTCTGTCTGAACCACACTCAGAGATTTTCTTGGCTTTTCTCCAAGGAATTTCTCTACCTAGATTCCATGTCTTCTTTCTTGGCTTTACTCCTCATCTGGGCAGAGAAAATACATATGAGAGATAATTGCTGAGATTCTGAGTTACTAAAATCCCTTTATGCTACCCTCACACTACTTTGGCTGGGTATAGAACTACAGGCTGGACATGATTTCTTTCAGTATTTCAAAACCATTGCTTACTGGCTTGTAATTTCTTACTTCTGTTGTATGTAAGTCTAAAGCAATTATGATTTCTAACTTCTTGTGCTCTTTATGCAAGCTTACAGGACTATGTGCTTGACCCCATGTGCAATATTTCACATCAGAGTAACTTGTGGTTATATTTTCATGCACTGTGTTGGGGTATTCAAAGGAATTTCAATTTGGTAACCTATAATCTTTAATGCTAGAATTGAAAATTATTGTTTTGTTTCCTTTCTCTCTACTTTGTTTCTTATCTCTGAAATTCTTGCAATTCCTATCCTCTTTGGTGGGTTCTCTTATTTCTTCAAATTTCAGCATTCCCTATTTCTAACATTTCTGAAGAGTTCTTCACTTCTGTCATTTTCAAATTCCTAAGAGCTCCTTTTAATTTTCATGATGTCCTTTGAAAAAATGGTGTCCTATATTAATTTCATGGATGCCTTACCTCTCTGAAGATCTTGATAGCTTTTTAAAGTTTTGTTTTTTTTTTCCCTTTACAGTATCATTTCCCCTTCAAGGCTTTTAGTTTGTTTTAGTTTCCAGTTTTCATATTACAGACTTGCTTGGATGGTATCATAATTCTTGGCTTCCCGCTCATATGTGACTACGGATAAAACCGCTCAGAAGCAGCTATGAGTTTATGAATAATGTCTGTCTACTGTGGATGGTGATATGACTGAACAGTTTTGTGGGGCGTTTCTGAGGTCAGTATCTTTTCTCCAGGGCAGGTAAAATTTCCTACAGGAGATTTTCTACTTTTTACTCTAGGATAAATACCCAGATCAGCATTCTAGACAGTTCTGTGAAGAGGGGAGATGTGTGCGTGTGTGTGTGTGTTTGTGTGTGTGTCTATGTGCTGGAAGGAAGGGGAAGAATGTGTACCTCAGCTCTCTGTGTGTGAGCTTATCCCCTTCAGTGTCCTGCCTTTGTGTGGTAGGTCCTGCTCTCAACTGTGCTTAAGGTGGGTCTGTGATTTTATTTGGTTACTAAATCTTAGACAATTCTGCATGCCTTTAAAAGAAAAAATACAAAATTGCAAATATAAAAATAGGCATGAAAGTGAATGTTTATACAGAGAAAAGAGAATAACAAAATTACAGGTTTTAAAAGCTGAAAGTTACTATGAATATCAGAAAATCAATAAGTGGATATTTTTGTTTATCATCTGCCTGGCATACCTTTGGATTTCCCCAGTTTTGGGCTTCACAGTCTATGATTGCTTCACATGTGACACAGAGTTGGTAGCATTACTTTCATAAAGAGAAAAGATAATTCAGCCATTTCTCTAGTATGGTTGACTGAAATTTGTTTCTTAGTAATGACAGTTTAGAAAAGGTCTTTCTCCTAACTTACTGGTAATATATATTTTAGGAGTCCTATAAAATTTCGGAAAATCTCATGTTTCTTTCATAAATCAAAATTTCAGGCATATTTTAAGTTTTCCTGTACAATGACTAATCTTAAATGCTCTGAATTAATGAGTACTGGGGTTTGTCACTGATGTCCTTGTAGGAGGGCATATCATGAGTTTTGTTATCTTTGTTGGGGCCTTAATGTTAAATCCACCTGACATTTAAATGTTTTATCAAATTTAGATGAGCAAGCCATTTTCCAAAAATGTCTTTACATTTTGAAATTACAAAATGCAGTTAAAACAGTGTACTCCTCAGGTAAACCCTCTAGCTCCATCCTAAAAAAGGCCTAGACTACTCTAAAGCTGTCAAAGCTGAAGTGGAGAGAAGGCAGAGGCTTTCTCAAAAGAGCACAGTATAAATGCATTCCCAAGTTCTGAAAACACAGGCTCATGTGAACAAATGGCTCCTCCTAGGGCCTTGAACAAGATTTGTGTAGAGGTCAGATGCTTAAGCTTTATTGGTTTCACATGGTAAATCCACCTTTGTATGTCCCACTATAAAAACTCTGTGCCTCGTACTCTGCAGGGGTGGGGCTCCTTCATTCTTCTGCTAGGGAAAGGTAGGGGCAATCTCTTAGTCAAGTGGAGTTGGGGAGGAGGTGGCAGGGCTCCAAACTTACTAATAAACACCTTCCAACCAAACCCCCTGGTCTCAGCCCCTGACTCTACCCACTTCTAGAAATACCCAGGGTCATTAAATCTTCGAAAAATTGCTTTCCTCTACTTTTGTGGGATTGAAGAGATGACAAATTAGGTAAATTCAGGGTTGTACGAACAATGCCATTAATTTCAGAACATTTTCATCACTCCCAAAAGAGATCTATCAGCAGTCACTTGTTCTCCATTCCAGTCCGTCCCTGACAGCCATTAATTTACATTCTGTCTCTATGATTTTGTCTACTCTGGAGTTTCACATAATGGAGGGAATATCTTTCCAGAGCCCTAGTGGATGCCTAAATTGCAGAGAGCACTGAATTGTATATACACCATGTTTTTTGGTACACAATTTAAATTACAATGATTTATAAATCAGGTATAGTACAAAAATAACAATAAAACAACAAAAACTATAGTAAAATTTATGCAAATGTGATTTTCTCAAAATAACACAATATTCCTGGACCACAGCTGATTAAGGTTAGGGAAACTGAGATCATGGAAACTGAAACCACAAATGAGGGGTGGGCAACTGTCTATGTGGCCTTTTGTGATGGCTTTACTTAGTAAACTATTTTCAAGAATCACCTATACCTAACATATATCAGTATGTCATTCATTATAAAATAACTGAATAATATTCCATTGTATGGACATACCATATTAAGTTTATCCATTCATTTGGGTTGTTTCCACTTTGGGATTATTGTGAATAATGCTTTGAAGATTGACTGTACAGGGAGCCAGTTTTTTAAGATGATTTTTAATCATCTTTGATTAAAAAGATGATTTTTAATCATCTTTGAAAAACAATTTCTTCAGAGTTTAATGCTTCCACATCATATGTTAGACCTGTCTCTTATCAATGACTTAGATTTAATTATTTAGGTAGTTAACAGTTCTTAGTACCTAATAAGGCAAATGCCTTCTCATATTTACTTTTCAAACAATTTAATTATTTTATAATGTGGTTTAACATTTTAAGATGAATTTCAAAATCTCTGTAGCCCCCTACCATCCCAAATCAGGGTATTTCTTACTAAAAATGAACATATTTATAAAGCTTTAAAGAAATATATCTTTATATTTATTATGCTTGCTCATTCAGGGTCCTTCATGCAAGTCTTTATTGTTTTTGAGTCTTACTGCATTCCACAGTATTTTGTGGTTTTGGCTATATATAAATAGGATTTTTTTTTAAAATCTTCCTGGTACAAAGGAAAAACTGGTGTTAAATATTTATCCTGAAACCTGTCTCCACACCTAAATACTTCAATACCAAATATAGCCCAAGAAATTCGGCTGGGGAGGGGGGAGGGGAAGAATGGATTGGGTTTTCCAAATAGATGGTCATCACTTAAAAATGATAAACTCTTTTCTTCTCCAATACTTTATACCTATTTCTCATCTTGTATTACTACATTTGTTAAAAATTATAGCTAAAAAATATTTCTGACCTCAGGAATACTTTGAGGCTAATCTTTGTCATAAATATGAAAAGGGTCACTGTTTTCAGTAAGAAAGATTCCTGCTAATAAGGAACATCATTCTATTCATTGTCTACAAAAAGACACAAAGATTGGATCTTTGGATCCTACCAAAGTCCTTTCAGTATGGGTTGTTCTGACCGTGTATCTCCATCTAGCATCACACGAAGTGTGCGAATGTACTTCTAAGACAAGCCATCCTTGCCCTATAGAAGTAAAAGCCCTGCTTGGTAAGGCACAAGTCAGTGAACAATACAGTGCATCGACCTGCTTTCCTCTTAGGACAAACAAGAATTCAGAAGCAGAGGCAGAGACCAAGTGCTTGCTACTTTGCACCCCTTGCAAGAACATAATAGGCACAGTGCAGATTTTAACCATTCATGGAAGGAAGATTCAGTAAACATGTCTTAAGGGCCTCCTCTATGTCTAGCACTATGGTAGGTTCTAGGGATATCAGCATGAAAAAGACAGACTCATTTGATGATTTCATGGAGTTTATAGTCTAGTTTTATGTGTACAGTAAGCACTGAATGATTATGAAATGAATGAGTAAAAATAAGTACATTGCCCTAAGGATCCTATAAAACATGATACATAGGGTTCCCCCAAAAAGCTACTCTTAGGTAAGACTACATAAAGAACAGAGAAAGACCGTATCACTGTTTTTGTTTCCCGATCCTTATCTGACTAAAACCAAAGCAAAACAAGGTGGGATAGCTGACCCTAAGTTACCAGCGAGGGTCAAGGGAAAGTAATTCAGTGGACAGACTGGCCTTTGGTATTGAAAGCCAAGCCTAATGAATGTGATGAAGAAAAATCTTTTTAAAGGACCTATGAGAAAAGATGAGGGGGGATGAGTTTCCTGGGCACATTCCAAGAATGCCAAAAAGCAGATACGCTTCACTGAGCTAGGGACATAGCCTGGACACTGGACAGGGACCCTGGTGGGAGAATAAGATTCTCTGGTGCACAAAGAGCAGCGCACTCTTGCTGGCAGTGATGAAAATGGCAAGTAGAAGACAGCTACTGGCGAGCAAGACAGCCATGCTTCAGTGGCTCTTCCACCATCACTCCTCATGAAGCCTTGATTTCATGCCCACCTAACACAGGGACTTCCTCAGGAGAAACAGCTGCTTTGGGCAGTTTGAGGCAGGAGTGACACTCCCGCAGTATCCCCAAAAGCAGCGCCGCCTTGGCACAGCTGGGTCACTTGGGGCCAAGCCTGGCAGACCTCCAGTGCAGGGAGGCTCACTAGGTGTTGGAACTTTTGTTTCTCCTTTTTCTCTTCTACCGCCCCTTCTCCTCCTCCTCACAGATTTCCTCAGGGTTCTCCCCACAGAATCATCCAGAGAGAAGACTAGGCTAGCTCCCCAGACAATCTCTGTGTTCTGGAGGAAATCAAGAGGGCACCGGAGTTGGATTCCTTCCTTGTTTCCACTTCCACTCTGTCAATATGTGCACCGAGGGCAGGAGGAGGGATATTCTGGTCTCAACAACAAAGTGAAGAAAACATTCTCTCTCATCCCTACCCTTCACCAACCCCCAACTTGCCCCACCTCAAAAAAGAAAAAAACTTCTATGTATACAGAGGGAGAGAGGAAAAAAGATTCTATTTTCTTTCACAATAAAGAAAAGTCAACAGGATGTTCTCCAAAGCTACAAATATACTTTTCAAACAGTAAATATCTCTATTAGCAGCATGATGCCAGCTGGCTAATTCTGTCCGTCTCAGTAAAACCTTTCCCAAAAAACTCCTGCTCTTGTGTAATGTCTATTTACAAAACAGTTCTTTTGCATTTTCAATTTGCTGGGTTTCTCAATCTTTTGTTTCCTCACCCCCTCCTCTGCAGAGGCAGAGACAAGAGGCAGGCCCAGATGGCAGTTGGGTGGGGATCCCCTGATCACCCCAGTAGATCCTTTGAGATCTGCCTTCTTTGGAGTGTCTTCCACTTCCATCACAAAGGAGAGGGCAAAGGAGCTGAAGCCACATTCTCCCCTGGTCTTCATCATGGAGTTTGTTGCTACTGAATGTCAATGAGCTCGGGCCTGGCATGGGGGTGGAAAGAACCCTGAGATGATTCAGTGTTCCCCACCCTGTATCTTCTGGATATCTCTACTTGGGCAGAGATCACAGTTTGAGGGGCAGGGGGAGAAGTGAGAATGGAGGGTGGGCTGAGCAAAGAGTAGGCGGTGGTTGATAGTGGCTGGAATCCTGGCTCCCAGGGGAGTGGTCTGGGCCTGAGTCACTGTCTCGCTAGAGCAGGAAGGTGGGCGAAAGGCAGCAGCTTCTGTAGGCTGGAGGGACAAGCCCCCACCCCCCTCCTTCTGTTACTCTATCCTTGGGTCACTGCCTTTTCTAGTCTGAAGCCTCAACTAGGCTACTACCACCTTGACAATTGGAGAGGAAACAGAGGCCAGGGCAGGGCTCATGGAGAGTCAGCTGGCTCCAGGAGAGCAGCTGCTCGTTGGATGCCATCCTCTCCAAAGGGCCAGCTGGCCGCAATGCCAACAGGCCAAAGAAAGTTCAGCCAGGACATGAGAGACCCCATGGGGGGGGGGGGAAGGCATGAGCTGCAAATAACCCATTTCCAGCACCTGTAACCACAGCTTCGTTGACCTCACCTCAGCCTGTCCCCTCAATTAGCTTCATCCAAAACCAGAGCACATAGATCACGACCCCGACGGGCCGCCTGTCTGAGGAGGTACGTGTGTGTTTAAAAATAAAAGGCTTGACTCTGTGAACTTGGCCAATTTGTCACTTGGACCTGAATCATCACCCAGTTCAGCTGTACACACTCCTTCCCCACTGCTCCAGGTTGACGTCTGACGAATCACAGAATGTTGCTCAAGGGCTCAGTGTGCACTCTTGGAGAGCATCTCACTGAAGTGACCATTCCCTGAACAGTGACAGCAGTCCTGGTTCCCAGTGTCAAACGTGTGCTCCTGAATCTCACACATGAGCCAGTGCACTGGAGCCAGACTGTGTGGGTTTAAGTCCTGGCTCTGCCAATTACCAGTTAAGAGACAGGGGACATGGTACCTACCCTTCCCATGTCTGTTTCCTGGTCTATATAATAGGATAATAATACACCTATCTTACAGGGTCACTGTGGAGGCTAACTGACTTTAATGCTGGAGACAGTTCCTGACCTACATACAGTAAGCAGCTTATATGAATTCATTGTAAATAAAGATGGTGGTGGTGTCTTCTGATGACCAAACTAAGGCCAAGACTGAGCGATGTGGACAAAGCAATCAGAGGTAAGTATGGTTAGGAAACATGAAATAATGTTTCTGTTCATGAGGGCAAGCAGCAGTGCCACATGTTAATGTTCCACATCCCCCTGAAAAATACAAGAATTTGTGGCACAAGTTCAGAGACTGATGGAGCACCTAAACGTCAAGTAAGAGAGAAAGGAAGGCATTCAGGGGACAGTTGGATAGATAATTCATTACCTATTCTCATTCTAATCTGCTCAGAAAGGAAGCTTATAAAATGGATTTCCCCATTTCACAAAAGGGAGAGAAACATACGGCATTCTGATGTGGCAGCTTGGTCCCGCTTATTCAACAAGTCAACTCATAGAGTTGCTCAATGGCCTGGTTTCCACTGTGACAGGTTAACAGTCACTGAGGTGCAGATGGCTTAGGAGAGCGCCTGACCAGCTGGTTAGCTCCAGAGGCACTATCTCCAATCTCCACCCTGTTCCACTTCTACCAACCAGGAATTGTAAAAGCAGCGTTTACCCTACATCGTCCTCTTCTTTGCTGAAGATCTGGCCCCTAGAAAGTAGGTGGTGGAAGGAGGAGGGCTGAGCTGGAAACTCAACCTAGGCCCACCCCTGGGGTCACCTACTGATCACAGGAGGCAAGGAATCTTTAGCTATGAACAGTGAGGTCAGCCTGAGTCATGATGCGGCTCAGGTCAGGCATGGCAGCAAACAGAAAGGACTGATATCCCATACGTGCTCAGGCAGTTACAGAGGGCAGAGAGTAAAAGTACATGTGCCCACCACTAGGTGTGGTCAGAGTTTAACATGAATTGAGCCTTGCTTCAGCCCTTACTCTTCAAGGAGTAAGAAGCAGTGTGATGGCAATGTGGTTGAAGCTCCTAGTTTTGAAAGTTGGCACTCAGGGAACAAGGACACCAGGGCTGGCAAAAAGCAGGTTTATTAGTACTAGCACTGACTCAGCGGATTTATATCCAAAGGCTGAGTGTCTGTACGAGGAAGTTAAGGGTTTGGTGTTCTTGGTGGGCTGTCATTGGTGGTGGTACATAGCCTGATGTGACAGATGACAGAATGAGGAAGATTCAAGGAGAAACTGGGCTGTGTACCAGTAAACTGAGTCAGTCAGTCATGGGTTGTTTAATCTAGACCCTGCAGGCTGCATTTCTTAGGTCACTGTGCTTCAGCATATTTCAAGTCATCATGCTTTACCTGGTCATCATGCTTGAGTGTGTCATTCCATTCCCCTCTCCCTCCTGTTGCCCTAAAGGAGCCACTGCATGAATTTAGTTTTTATTATTCCTATACTTTTACTACATAAGTTAAAGTCTATAAGGCATAATATAGTATCATTTCCAAGGCTAAGCTTTATGTATGATATTGGCTAAATCATTTTGAAAGCAGTCTTTAATGTTCAGAATTTTATTTCTGAGATCTGTTCATGCCAATACAGAATTCTACTTTGTTTAACTACTACATAGTATTTCATGATGTGGCTATCAAGATTTATTTACCTGCTCTCCAGAGGCTGGACAGCCTCAAACACTGAGGTACCTAACCTTCTCATGTATGCCTCTTTCTGTGCAGGTGAGGGGTTTTTCTAGGTGAAGGGGTTGGTGTGATCCAACTGTGTGAGGCACTGCAGATGCTCCAAAGTGCCTGGATCAATTTATACTTCCCTCTCTATCCCCAAGTCCATGTGAATTCCCACTGCCCCTCATCCTCAGACATTTGGCAAGACCAGACTCAACTTTCTACCAGTCTGGTGATAGCACATGGCATCTCACTGTTGGTTTAATCTACTTTATCCTGATTACTAACAGACCAAACATCTTGTCATAGGTTTTTGTCCACTGATTTTCCTTTTTATAATGCAATTGACTGTTTTAAAATCTATGGACTAAGTTCTTATACAGATAGTGTTTTTTACAGCTACCCCTTCTGTATTTCTTATTATAACCCATTAAAAACAACCAAGTAAACCAACAACAGTAACTTTAGCTGGATGAAGTCACAGGTGTTAGCTTACAGTCTGAATATTTCTAATAAACTAGGTGTTTTTCAAACTGGGGGCAACGGAGGTTACCTATCACTCATCACTCAACTGCTATATATAACTTCATTGTAAACATATATCAAAATTAGTCATATTTTAAGTAGATTATTCTTCTAAAAATAAAATAGAACAGAACAGAAAATAGTGGAGTGCACTGCACAAAACTTTTATTTCAAGGACAGGGTGCGTGTGTGTTGCACTATCTAGGGTATTTCTGACTGCAATGGGTGGTCAAATATTTTTTGGAAGTTATTATCCTAATTAGCCTTCTCCACTCCATTCTTTCTTCTGAGCTATTCTAGACCACTGTCAATGGGATCTAATTAAACCACTGATTTTGCCATGCCGCTTCCCTGCTCAGAAGTTTTCACTTTTCAAAAGCTCCATTTCAATTCCTTAGCATGGCACTGATAGCACAACTTACTACAATGCCAATTCTTATCAACAGAGTCTCAACCCACATCACTACTTCCTAATATAAATCGGCCTCTTGACTGCCCATCTCAAACACTCTTGTTGAGTTTTCTCCCTGCACCTTGTCCACCCACTTTTCCATCCTAGATGCCCCCTTCCACACCCTACTGAAATAACACATACTTGGTGGGTCAAGGTTCAATTAAAATCATTTGTCTCTTGATTAAAATCAAGAAGTCTTTCTTGGTGATGCTACACCAAGAGTACCTGTAGTCATTTCTGAGAATTGCTGATACTTTCCATATACTCGCCAAAGATACAGGTCAATTCTTACAGCATTCTGAATGTTCCTCAACATTTAATACAGGCCTTTGTCCACTATAAATGTTCAATAAGCATTAAATTAATGGCAATTTATTGGGCATTATCTATGTTTAACATAACAAAGTGGGCCCTATTTAATGGATTGGCTGCCAAATTAATGGGTTTAGAAAAACAATTCTAAAAGCTTAATTCTAAAGCTACCTTGTCAGGTTTACTTAAAAAGTAGAATACTAAGAAAACACTTTTGACATAAGAAGCAATTGTAGACTCAAGGTACTAGATTTTCCCGCCATTACTCTAAATCTGGAATAGCTCCCTTTCACCACAAACAGCTGGAACGAGAAGTTTCACATTTGTGTCCAAGGCCATGAAGACACAGTCTCATAGACTCCTTCACATGGTCCCAGGTCTCTCAGGCATCACCATGCTATCTAAATAAGAGCACACTTATGGAGAGTGTAGTGGCAAAACTGCCCCAGGCAGGAAGCACCATAGTGGGAAGAAGTTGAGATGGTCCAGAATACTTGGAGGTCTGCTGGATATGGGACGCCCACTATCACTTCATGTGTGAAATTGGCAACTACCTCAAATTCACTACCAACCTGGTATGTGCTATAGCCCAGCACAAAAAGATACTTTCCTTTGGGATCTAATCAGCTTGGGAAAAGTCCCCACTTTTCTTATGTTCCTTTTCTGCGGAGAGAATGCTCAGGTTTTATTTCCAGTTGTGTCAGGCACTCCCTGAGGGGACTCTAAGTTGTCAAAGGGTGTTTAAGGACTGCTTGGTACAGTGTAAGGATGAAGTCAGATGAGCGGTAACCTAAAAAGTTAAACTTTGCACAAATGTTAAGACAGTGGTGGAGATAACAGAAGGAAGAGACTCCACCCAAACGTGTGTGGCAGAATGGATGGTTCTGTCTGACTCAGCAGCTTACTGTTCTTTCTTTATATGCCATTCATTTCACTTAACATTCACCAATTAGGTACCTACTATGTAGAAGGCAGTATGTGTACAGAAAGATGAAGTTAGAGATCTGTTCTCACAAAAAGAGAGAGGTGCATACTTGTGACACCCAGAACAATGTGGAAACATGGTAGAAGCAGCATGAAAAGCTTGGGGGTAAAGAGGATGGGGAGAGAAAAATCAGAAGCATTGACAGAGAGGCTTGGAAGCACTTCTTCCGTCAGTTAATTTAACAGCAGTACTCATAAAGGCTCTCCATTTCAGGAAGAGACTTAAGAGGTTTTACATAGAATTATCCTACAAAATTTCCTGAGCTAAAACAATTCAGCAAATGGGAAAGGTTCTCATCCATACTTTCAACAAACATTTACTGACTACTAGGAACACAGCAGTGACCGGGAGGACAGTCATATTCTTAACAGTTTGGGGGTAGTAACTGACAAGTAAAACACTTCAGGGCAGAGGAGGGGCACCCAACTCAGCCTGGCAAGGTGAGAAGGGCTATTCAGGGAAGACTGCCTGACACTTGAAGGATGAATGGACTGGTGATTGCAGAATGGACTGGTGATTAGCAGAGGGAGCCACATATACAGAGGCGTGGGGGCATGAGAGACCTGGAGAAGTCTGGACATAGAAACTGTGTAAAGAAGGAAAAAAAGATCCAGAAGAGACTTATAAGCCACAACCAATCTTGAAGAAGATGGGAGAATATACAGAATGAGAATGAGGGAATGGTTGGGGGGGGAGGGGAGGAATGGACCCCAGGGAATACCAGTAATAGACTGAGGTAGAAAAGCTCTGAAGCATCTGAAGAAAACTGTATCCGACAGTCTCCATTTTCCCCCCAAACAGACATGGGCTGCAAAACAGTCAGCTAGAAGTATTCATTTAATGTTACAGATGGGGAAGACAAGGCAGTAAAAGACCAAATTAATGCCTGAGCAAGCCAGTGTGAGTGACTGAACCTGAACTCTATCTCCCAGTCAAACTTATGTGCACTGACAAATTTCCTTTGTTCTCAAACTCCTAGATCCATGTAAATAGAAATACTTCCTCCAATTCTCCTTTTTCGTCATCATTTAAGCACAAGACCTTCAAGGTACATGACTCTAGGGAAGGCTACAAACCCTAGAGACAGCTAAGCCAGGTCAAGGTTATTAGTCTTAATTCTACTTAGCTATTTATGCCACAGTAAAGACAGAGAGACACACAAATAGTAAGAGGGGAGACAGGAAGGGGACAGAGAGTGCTAGGCTTGGGGTCAAGAAGTTGATCATTGATTTGAGATGAGAGCACCTGATGTCTTCTTCCTAGTAGAATGCGCCCCTGCGCTGCCTACTGAAAGGCAAAGTAGTGGATGAGTGGAAGGGTAGGTAGTACAGGAAGGCCACAATACCCACTAAACAAACAGGGGGTGGGAGGGCTGCATGCACAGAGGAAGCAGAGAACAAAGACTTCTCACTCTTCACGCAAAGTCCACAGTGTGCAAAGGGCATCAATATTGGACATTTCTCACTGTGACATTTTGAAAGTCTGTCCTAGCTCTGAACAATGGTTATCCTCTGGGGACCATGGGTTGTGTGCCCCTCATTCAGTGGTGGCTGGCATATCCCATGTGCTTGATGAACTTGACCCTGGGCATCAGCCTCCCATGATGGCTCTACGTCACTCTGGTCTCTTCCCCCACTGAGAATTCCAGTCTCAGATGAATGGATGGATTCATTCTGGGAGCAAGAAAAACCACACCAGGAGTGAATCAGAAGGACCCAGCCCCGGTCCCCTTGCCAGCCATTGAGCCAGGAACTGAAAGCGATTGTGTGCCCAGGCGCCGATGCTGTTCCCTCCTCAGGCAGAGAGGGTCAGGGTCCACGCAAGAAATGACGCAGAAGCCCTCTAAAGAGGAAGAGAAAGGGTCTCAGCTTTAGGGACAAAGCTACCCTTTTGGTTGTGACCTTCAGTCCAAGGAGGTGCTAAGATGTGGATGTACTGGTAAATTCTATAGATTAAAAAAAAACTCAGCTTTTTCTAGACTGCTGTCAATTTCAATTCTCTTCAATTTGATAGGTTTTAGGAAATGGGCCTCTCACTTTTCAAATAAAGCACTTTCCACAGATGGAAGGAAAGTGCCTCAGATCATTCAGATGATCCCTTACCTTTAGTGCTCTTTGCTAGACTTTTCTGATGTCAAGAAAATATCGATTGCTTTTTTTTTTAACAATGTAAATGTCTAAGCAATATAAAACATAAATACTTTCTGCTTTTTTATCTTGGGGAACTAGACAAGAGAACTCTAAAAAGTCAAGCTGCAGCAGAAAAGTGGCCTCAACATCACAAGGCTGACACTTCATGGCAGGAATTCCTCTAGGAGAGGAAATCAGAGAACTGCTTCTACACCCATCACTAACTAGGTTACAAGATGGGAAAGTAAACTTTTTAAGGCTCCAGCCTCCTATCAGCCTCCTGGAGCAAACAATGGTGGAAGGAAAATGAGCAGCTCCTTGCAGGGCTTGTTAGAGCTCCAGGATCCCCTCCACCTGCTACTGATTGTCTGCACTGTCCCACCAAGCTTCCCCTAAGAAGCAAAGGGGTTGGTTTAAATTTTACATTAGAGAGTTGTCCTTGACACTGACTGACGTAACTGTGGCCAGCACACCATTCTGCTGATGGTCAAATGTGAGTCTGCAAAAAAGCTTTCTCAAAAGATATGCTAGCATCTTCATTTAGTCCTGACTCATTACTGTGTGCTTACTTCACATAAATAGACTAGATAGTAACAGAACGGCATACATCTTTGGATTCAAAAAAGGTGGACTCATCTTTTATATATGGGGGTAGAAATGGGGAGCGGGCTGATGTATTCATAAAACACACTACAGTTGGATTCTCTGAGGTGTGGGGTTATGGAATGGAGGTCCTTGGACCTGTAGGTAGTCTTTTAAGGCAAAATAAAGCAAATAATATGAAGTGTCTACCACAAGCCAAGTTCCTCAGCAGCATACCTATACTGACTCTACTACTATGAACATTCAGACTACTTTCCCCATGATCTGAAAAATTCCCATAATGTTTAAGCTTACTATGTCTATTTTAGAGGGAGAGCAGTGGATAAAGGGTCCTGGAAATGATTTAAAAAACGAGCCTGATCCCTAGTGGGTGTGTGGGTATGTAAATCTGGTCCTTTCCAATAGAGGAAAAAGTTTTGTCTTTTGAAGACCGTTAAGAGGTGCAAACTAGTCATCTGAAAGCAAGTGGGTTTTAATCAGTAAGCTGGGCCCACACACCACCAAAGTGAGGTAGGGCAGAGGGAGGACCAAGGTGGAGAAAGGCACTTAATCTACCTAAATGGGTATAAAATGGGAAGAGGGCAGTGCCTCCCTCAAGCAGCTAGGATAAGATGGGACGGTTCCTTAGAACAGAAAAAGTCAGGAGGCGAGTCAAACACCGGGTCCCTAATTAATGGAACCCTGCCCCACCTCCGGCAATTCTGACAAGAGATGAAGGCTCCGGGAGAGCGCCAAAGGAAGGCCCCAAACGACCCCAGAACCTCCGCCCGAGAGGTCCTGCTCTGGGGCAGCGGGTCAGTGCGGGCAGGACAGGCGGCGCGGGCGAGGGGACGCAGATGGACGCAGGGCCAGGTGCACCGCGGCCTGGGGACTCCAGCGGACCCTGTAGTTCGGGCCTCACTCACCAGCTCATGGTCCCCCAAGCTGGCACCGCTGCGGGGTCCTCGGCCACCACTCGTCCTCGAGGATCACTTCCGGATTCAACCAGTTTCCAGGAAGTGACGCGAGCCCCGCCCCCTCTGCCCGGAAGAAGCGTTGGGAGGGCGGGGGCCCACGCGTTAACCCTTCGACTGCCAGGAGCTTCCCGCGGAGCTATGCTGGCCTGCCAGCTGCTTGCCTACGCTTAGGGGCTCTGGGCTCAGCCGGTGGCAAGGTCATGACGACGGTCTTTGAGTGCCGCAAACTTACTTGAAAGATTCTCTTCTACTAATGACACATCACTTAACCGGATTATTTCTGAGTTTTTCTGTCTGTAAAGTGAGTAGTTTCTAATCCAAAAGACAGTAGCTGTAATTTGCTATTTGAGAAGGATCCTTGGAGACAGGGTGTCACATTCACTGTATGGTCTTTGGAATCTTTAAAATTTTGTACCTATATGTGGGTGACTAACAAACATATCCTTTCCCTCCTTCAAGATGGCTCAGGGTTCTGAACAGGTGCTTCTAGGTTGCAATGTTGTGTGGAGCTACTCAGCAGAAGAGGACAAAGGATAAGGGTTACTCCTCTCTACAGCACCCAAACGATGTGAACGATTTCTTTTTAGTTATTCATTTAACAAACATTCATCTGATGCCTATAGAGTGTGGGGCATTGTGCTAACCTTGGGATACAAACATGAGAAAGAAGTGTCCTGCACTGTGCTCTACCAGAGCTGCTTACTAGGAGAGGAACTAGGCAACTAGTAATAATACATCGTAGGGAAGAAAACAGGTTGGTATGGAAGCCTGTAAGGCATATGGGATTTGAGTGAATTCTTCCAGAAGGAGCCAAAGCATAAGTCAAGTCTTGAAAGTGAACCAGGCTAGCCAGGTGAAAATGAGCTGAGTCCAGGGAGTGCGAACTTATCTTGGGTGAGAGAGGACTATGTTCCAGGAAAACAATCCACTTACCTTGTTTCTCCTAAAATCAGAATTCTGGGCCTTAGTCCCTCATAAGTTGCCTGATTTTCTGGGCTGTGCTAACCTTCTCACTCCTTAGAAGGAGTGAAGAGCAGGCAGTGAAGCCCTGGGGCCTTCTGGACCCACTAGTGCATTCTCTCAGTGAATTCTTCCAATGAACTTCAATTGTGTTAGGGGCTCTCTGGGGGAGTAGCTGAGCAAATAAACTAGACCAGAAGACCTGTTTGGTTTGTCCTGACCTCCTAGGACAGTGTGGGGGGCTTGACCAGGAGGAGTAGGGGCCCTCAGAGGACTTGTCCTCTGAAGTCTAGAGTTTGACTCTAGAGGTTTTCCAATAAGGGTGACCCCAAGTATGTCACACAGATCAGGCCTGTCACCATGTTATTTTTCAGGAAAGATGCCAGATTGAGCACTAGAGCAGCCTTGAGTGAAAAGAAAGAAGCCACCGAAGGACTGCCTGGGAAGAGAGTATGGCAAGGGGAGACACAGTCATTGTGCTTTGATGGGGACTGAAGGGTGGAAGGGTGGGTGCTGTGTGTTTATGATCCCACTGGTATGTCAGCACCCATGGGTGGCTACCCCACCTGGTCTGTCTTTCCCCATGCTCATCTCCTTTTGTTATTGCCCCATATTGCTGACAAATTTCTGAAAGTATTAACTTAGGTAACTATCATATCCATGGGAAAGTGTTTCAGGCCTGGGACATAGCAGATACATCCTGCAGGGCAAAAATGAGGACTCCAGGGCTAAGATTCTGGAGAAGTCCTGGGCTGTGGCTCTGTCTGGACACTGTAACTTCAAGACAAGTTACATCTCTCTGCGCTTCATCTAGAAGATGAGTAGATGGATCACATTTCCAAAGGCTCCAATATTCTGTGCTTCTAAGTCCATTGTCTTGATGGCTCTCGAGGAAGAGGAAAAAGGGGGAGGCATGTGAGGTTGGGCCAGAACAGAAAGGCAAGCCCAGAGAGTGAGCAGGTCTGTGGATTCAGGGATGGCTTGGGATGAAGCCAAATATGAATCTTCTGGGAGGGAAGGATTCAGCCTGAGGCCTCAATGAGGCTGAGCCACTTATCTCCACCCCTAAATCTTACATGTAGCCAGCAGCACCTTTGAGGCAGCTGAGAAGAATGCTGGCCACCTAGGAGTCTGTCTGGAAAGGGCCTGCTTGGATCTCAACTGTCTCTTTCCCTTAGCATGAGGCCTGCTGCTCTGAGGATGGATGCTCCTGTGGCCCCACAAACTCCCTCTGTGAGCAAGCCAGGTCACATGGCCTTGACCCTTGGGTTGCTGGGCACAAGGAGGCACAAGCACCTCCCACTGTTATGGAGAACTTGGCTGTGGGTTCCAGACCCCGGATTGGGAGATGCATCTTTCTTTTTGGAACCAAAGGGAAGCACAGTATAGGTGGCTCTGTGCTTTCAGGATAAGGATGGAAAAGAAATAGATTCAATGTCTATATGGAAGCTGAGAGTGGAGGAGTTCAAGTAGCGGTTGATGAACCTGGCTTCAAGTCCAGGGCTGACTGCTTCCTCCTCAGAGGTCTGGGCCTGCAGCTGAGGGTTCAGGTGGCTGAACTCTGCTTCAGCAGATAAGGCTGTTTGCTACACAGAAAGCAGCCCAAGGGCCAGCTCTGCCACTGACCTCTGGTTGGAGTTTTTCCCTCAGAAATTGGTTAGCAGGTGCTTCCCACTGACCCTCATCTCTGGGCTTGTCACAGCCTCACCTCTCCCATCCCTCTGCTGGGGCCAACCCACTAGCTCCTTAACCATATAATCAGCCAGTAATCAGCTAAGGGTGAGGGCTGCAGAACTTGGCCCTAGCCATTAGGGCCTTCATTAGAGCATAAGCACTAGGACTGAACATACTGAATGCTAAGAGGTCAGATTCATGGACTAAGCTCCCTTGCAGCCCCGATAGCCTTTGCAGAACATCTAAGATCCAGATGCTCAGGTGTCCATGTGAGTTCATGGCCCACCTCCCCAACTCTGCATGTGCTGAGCAAGATGCTTCAGAACAATAGTCTCTGGGAAGCTGAGAGTGGCAGGAGATGGAGGATATCAGGGTTAGAATTTCAGGTGGTGGGAAGCCCCCTTAGATGACTCAAAGGTCAAGATAAAGTTGTAGATCAGAAATGAGACAGCAAGAAGCAGTCCAGGTCATGAATAACTCTGGACCTTGGTTTGGATTCCAAGTACCTTGAGGGAGATTTATCTCTTCAGGGACTCATCTCCCAGAACTGTAATATAAAGACTAAGTTAGAGCCCACATGCCAAATCAGATCCTTGGAATGACATTCTGTAGAGTCTTTTTTGGCACAGAAGTTCTGGGATTGATTACCAATGTCTGCCTTGGATGAGTAAGGGAGAAGTGATGCTGTAACTCCACTTTATTATTTTTTTTATGAGTGAATAAGTGAGCACTTACAATGTACCAGGTATTACTCTAAATAGCTCACATTTAAACTTTACAACAACCCTATACGGAACATATTATTATTATCAGCATGGAAAGCTGCAGCATACGTGGCCAATAAGTGGTGATATGGAAATTCCAACCTAGACAAGCCCTGCCCTTTATGCTTTTGTCACCCTGCTGTCTACCTGTCTATGATAGTTCCTGAGAAACATGATAATCTATGGCTCTGTCAGAGCAAAGTAGGGTCAGAAGCCAGTAGACGGATAGAACAGAAGAAACTTAATTAAATGGATGGGTTGGGCTGAAGGCAGCCAGCACACCATCAGGCACCTATGGGTGAATCTCAGCTGGGCCTCATCCTGGAGGCTCTTATATACTTCCTCCGGTTTACAGAGCTGAGGACCAGCAGGTGGCAGCACCTGGCAGGGCGAGAGAAAAGGGCAGGTCCCCACTTGGCATGGAAATCCTTCAGGGACCAGACAACCCAGATGCAAAGAAAATGTGAACCAGTGAGTGTGTGGAAGAAGGCTAGCTAAGGACCCAGAGGAGGAGAGCCCAAGCCTCAGACCCAGGGTGCTGCCAAGGCCAATGCTTGCTTTCCTCCCCAGAGTGTGAGCCTCTCAGCTTGCATTTCATGGTGCCTGCTGTGGGCTTTTTTTTTTTCCTCCACTCTGGGAGAATGACTAACTTTAAGGACTAAAAAAAAAAGTGTTTTGATTACACTGCCTTTTTACCAACTGGGAGCATTAGTCACCGTGGATTGCTGCAGATAACGGGGAAGGCAAGCAGCATCCCCCTCCTCCCCCTCCTTCTCCCTGATTAGCTCACAGAAACCAGGGAGAATGAGTGCACCCAGGAGGGAAAACAATCCCCCCTGGACTCCATGTGCCATAGGCTAGGTCAAGGCTGAGCAGCCCCCTGCCAGCTAAGCCCACAGCAGGAGGTACCCACTGGGAAGAGAACTGGCACCGAGCCCCAGCTCCCCTAGACAGGTCTGGTTCTAGGTGGCCGGTTCATTTAGGTAGACCCATGGTCTCAGGAAAAGAGAAGCCTGAGGAGGTCACTGAGGTTATGACTCCTGAGCTGGGGCACTGGTGGCTGCAAAGGATGAGGCAGGGCCCTGCAGAACCCATAGGGGCCATGATGTGGGCTGTGGCCAAGAAATGCTTTGGGCTGGAGGGTCACACTGGGGTTGAGGAGTTCCTGCAGGTACCCACTTTCTGTACTCTACACGTTGGCCTTCTCCTTTCTTCTTCTTTCTCCACAGGGGAATGTCTAGCAATTTGGGTCCACCTTCTTACCCATTGAAACCATCTTTGTCTCTGCCGTGGTCCTGGAAGGCCAAGAGCTAAGGTGCTTACCTATTCTGGCCTATTGGCCAGAGAGTCAGAGAGGCTCTAGGCTTTATGGGGGCAAGTGCTGGAGCATGGAGGGATGTGTCAGGGACAGGCCCTGCAAATCCTGTTCTTTGGCCAACCCTCTGGCCCATACCCCTGTCAGTATTGCTCCATTCTGGAAAGAAGACATTTATCTGAGTAGCCTTCAATTGTAGGCCTCTCATGGACAAGAACTTCCAAGGGCTAGGAAAGATGACCTTTTGAGTCTAGTAATGAAGAAAAAGAAACATCATTTTACTTCAACAACTCCCAGGATCAAGGAGCTTCATTTTCACATTGCTATTGCTAGTTACCTCTTAAAAAATAAAATATCCATGGGTGTTGGGAATTGGAGCAAATGGGATTGAAAGAGTGGGGAACTGGTTCTCCCAGAGGGAGAAGGCCTGGGGAAGCCCCCTTGGCCTCCAGGGCCATCGCTGCAACGCAGAGCACAAGGATGGAAGCCTTGTCCAACCGGTATGGGTTGTCGACCTTCGAACTCTTGGGATCTCACAGCTAGCTTCAAATGGCTCACACCCTCTGCCATTTGCATTTCCATAATTATAGCTGCCCTCGTACTGCTTATTGGCACCAGGTATAGCATTTCACATTATTAATGTTTTATCCATAGTACTTTGTTAAGGCAGTGCCTCTGATGAGTTCCTTTATCAATGAAGCCCAACTAATTGCTCATGGTCATAGAGTTGGCCAGGTGAGAAGTCTGAACCCAGACTGTCCGAACTGCTTAGGAGTATAAAGGAGAGTAACAGAGGGGGAAAGAGCGAGTATTTGTGAAAAACTCACTCTCACATGTCACCTGGTCAGTGCCACCCGCCACCTCCCTGAAGGTGAACAGTGGGGCCTGGTGGACCTGATCACAGAAAAATCTGTGAAGAAGCTCAAACTGAAGTCTTCTTATTACAATGCCCTGCCCTAGCCGTGGCACCTCCTAGAG
This sequence comes from Uropsilus gracilis, assembly GCA_004024945.1. Lineage (NCBI taxonomy): Eukaryota > Metazoa > Chordata > Mammalia > Eulipotyphla > Talpidae > Uropsilus > Uropsilus gracilis. The sequence goes on from PVHY01004019.1 coordinate 84,086, forward strand.
GTCAGCTCACAGCCAGGAGGGCTGCCCACTGTTATCAGAAGGTAACCTGGGGAGGACAGGCTTCAAGCTGACTGGGAGTGGCTCAAGACTTTTGAGCCCTGGCTGGCATGGCCATCTACCTCCTGATTCAAGCCAATGTCCTGGGGAACACTTCTTCCTCAGGGAATCCAGGCAGGTGAGCAAGAAGCAGATGGAGGATTGCCCTAGTCTGTAGGATTGCTGTAGGATTGCCCTAGTCTGACCTTGCCCCAGGTCTGGCTGCCCAGTGTCCGCCCCCTGCTGCTGTGGCCGAGACAGCCCCCAGACACTGGCAGGGCAGGTGGCAATTATCCCCAGGCACTGATTACACCGCAGGGCTGGCCAGAGCCCCAAATAGCCCAGCAGCTCAACCTGGTGAAGAAGGAGGGTGATGGGGAGAGTCCTGCTAGGGAGGAAGGAGCAGATTGAGGGGGCACATGGGGGTAGATATGTTTAGAAGGACCCAAGTGGGGAAAGATTCAGATTACGGCTGCTTCCTTTTGGCCAGTTGGGGTCCCTCAAAGAAAGAGATAGGATCCCCAGTATAGTAGGTAGACTGTGAGGAGCTGGATGGGGCAGACACCACTACCCTAGGCTTCCTGAGGGTGAATCCATCAAGTGAGGAGGAGGTGTCCAGCACGAGGGACTTGGAGACCGGGTCTCAAAGTCAGTGGAGGAGGAGCCAGTGGTGCCAGAGGCCAGACCAGTGCCCCCCTCCAGCCCTGGTCACAAAACCTCTGGACTCATGAGGAGAGAATCCCTTGAGAAAGCACATGTATGGGAAGAGGGTTATTGAGGATGAGGAGGGCACCACTTCTCCCTGCCCAGGAGGATCAGGCCAAGTTCTGGATACCTTCCAGTCCTTAATGTCCCTCCAGACTCAGCCCTGCCTTCCCTTGCACAGGAACCTCTGGGCCTCAGGGACCTCCCTCCAGGTTGTCTTCAAGCCCACCCAGAGGTGGGCAGTTGCAGGCTTTGGGGGCTGGAGTCCCATAGTGGGACCAGAGCCTTCGGGATGGGGCATCTTGAAAAAGGGCTGTCAGTGTAAAGTGGCCTAGCTTCTGATCCCCTATGTCCCTATGTCCCCCCACCCTCCACCAAAACACATGGTGTCTGGACCCTTTGAAGTGTGAGACAGAGACAGCACTGCAGCCAAGACCAGCTTCTCAAACAAGTTACAGGGTTCAGTAGGCTGGCCTGGAAAGTCCTGGGGTGGAGTGAGTAGAAGGTTCCTTGTCGGGAGAGAGCCCCTCCAAGCCTGCATGGTGTCTTCAGAGGCTGGCTTCCTGTGTAGCATCAGGTATGCCCAGGATGGCCACCTGGGAGGAGGTATTACAGGAGAACAATATGGAAAAAAAGAACTACTCCCTCCCACCCTGCATGCCCCCACTGCCTGTGGGTAAGCTTCCCTCTGTGTTGATCCCCCACCCCACTCAGAGTCTGCAATCCTAGCCACTTCCCCTCCTGCCAGCCAAGGGAGGGGGCAGAGCTGCTGCTCCCTCCCCCACACCCAGAAGTTGGAGCTGAGAGAAAAGCAAGGCAGAGTTGTTTCTAGTATTTGTCAACCTGGTGACCTGGCAGGGTAGAAACCTGGTTTCCCAGAGGACTCTGGCAAGGGGTTTCAGGGCCCCCTACCCCATGCCCTCTCCTTCTCTCCACCTGGTGGGATGGGCACCTATCAGGCAGCACCTGTTTGGGAGCCACCTTTTGAGCTCTTGGAACACAGGTCCGAGGAGGCTGTCGGTGACTCCCAGCCGCTCTCCGGCAACTCTGCTCATCCAAATAAGATAGGGAAGAGGCAGTGGGAGGAAATGATAGTTTCGTGGTTATTTTCAGAAAGGAAACAAAAAAAAAAAAAAAAAAAGCAAACATGAGCACACCCTGCATTTTGGTACAAAATCTAGGCGACTCAGGAAAAGAACCTACAGTTCTTCCTTCTTGTCCTTTCCCCAGATGCTGGGGATGGACATCTGGGCTGGTGGGGGCCCTGGGCTGCCTTTCCTGACTGGGAACAGGTGAGGGGCTCATGGTTGTGCTAAAAAGGAGCCTGCAAGGACCCTTCCTACAAAGGCGGGGAGCTCTGTCCTGTGGGCCGTCAGAGGCCCACCCTTTGGGGGTGGAGGAGTCGGAGGGCTGGGAGATTCAGAAGCTAGCGCTTGTATGGCGCAGTGGCGTGTGTAGGATTGGAGGGCTGGGAGGGTGTGTTCCAGGAGCACAGCACAGAAAGCAAAATCGAGAGGGGGAGGGAAAGCAGGCGAGGCTGTGCTAGTGGGAGAGTTGAGTGGAGCTGCCTTGTGCATGTGTGTGCAGGGTGTGCGCAAAGATGGCAGCCCGGCACCATGGCTGCACGCAGATCCAGGCGCTGGGTGAACAGAGGACAGTCTGGCTGCTGTCCTCGCAGGGAAACCGGCTGCACCCTCCCACTGCTGGGTTTCCCCGGACAACGTGGGGTAGGGGAAGCGTTGAGGGAGGGGGTGACCTGACTTCTGCAGGATTTGCCTGCAAGCCTTTTCTCAGGGATTTTCCTGACTGGTTTGGAGACTCCTCCAGGGAAGGCTACAGAGAGGAAGCTTAGGAAGATGTAGAAGGAAGAGAGCCAGGAGAGAGCTGGGCCACAGAGAACAGGACAAAATGAAGAGTCCTAGTGGTAGCAGAGAGATGTTTGAGGAGTAAGGTAGAGGAAGCATTCTTAGCAAACCCAAGGCAAATGGAAACCAGCAGGTTCGGGTCCTGCTGGCAGGAGAGATGCTCCCATCCTCATTTTATAGATGTGCCACCCCAGACCCAGATCCAGACCCAGAGAGGTTAGTTCCTGCATCTGAGCTTCCATGACTAGTCAGAGAAGGAACTGGAGTGGAGCAACGGGCAGTAAGCACACCCCATCAATCTCCTGGCAGTGGAAGGTTCTGCAGTGCTGAGGGCACAAGAGGGTGTTGTTGCTCACCAGGTGTTGTCTCAAGGAGGGGAAAATTAGGCTGAATACTAGGAAAATCCTGGTCTCATGAGGCCTATGAAGACTTGGAAGCTACTTCCATGGAAAGGATAGAGTCTTTCCTGCCAGCCTGCTTAACCAGACCCAGCCCTGGGACCTGGGAGGGCTGGGAGGAGATGGAGGTAATGACTCAACCCATCCAACACAGCTTGACCTAGGGATGGTTGGGTAACCCAGAAGACGCTCTTGTGGGGTGAGGGATGGAATAAATGGGTGATGCTGGAGATAAGGGAAAGAGGGTGTGCCAGCAGGGAGGGGCTGCTGGTTCCAGGCAGCTTGTTTGGGAGGAGGATGGGCAGGGGGACATTTGGGTTTGGGGAGAGGAAGAAGAAATAAGGTTTCAGGACCTCCTGAGTGGTCTGTCCTGAGATAAGGCCTCAGAAGGAGAGGCAAGGCTTAGGTGGTAGGCTTGAGCGAATGTCTCCAGATGGAGGATTCCCAGCTTTGTAACCTCCCCCCCCCCCACCCCGAGGCTGACACTCACTTTCCAGGGCAGCAGCTTCCTTCAGGACCCTTTCGGGCCTTCCTGCCAGGCACCCCAGGCTACCACTCTGAGTACTTCTTGGTTGAACAGGACCCTAAACCTGGGACTTCAGCTGAATGATTCTGTACACTTTTCAGGAAAACATGTGGGAAAGGGGGTTAAAAAGCACATTCCAAGAAAACATACCTGGCCACAGAACATCCCCGGATCAGAAGGGCTGGGGTCAGAATGAGAGGGCCCAGAGCCCAAGGGATGGAGAGTGGATGACATGAGCAGCAGGAAGCAGGTCTTTACATTTGGATCCAGGAGAATAAAGGCAGAGGCCTCTCCCTCCTGCCCCAATGGACCTTGGCTCTGACCCCTCCTTAGCTGGGAAGTAGGAAGTCTTAAGCGCATAGAGCAAGAGTCCCAGAAACTCTGCTCATCAGAGCTGGAGGGGCTGTGTGGACCCATCACTGGAGACTTGAAGACACAGAAAGGGACTGTGATTCTGGGAGACACAAACACACAAGTAAACATACACACACACTTAGCTTCACACACACAGCTTTGTTGTAGTGCCAGAGTCAAAGTCAGAAGCCAGGTCTACTAACTTGTGATACAGTACAGCTCAGCACGATACAGCTCTACACTTATGTTTACTCACTGAATGCAAGTGTCAGCACCCCAAGACCCAAGAGCTAGAAGTGACAAATCTAACCGTGGAGCAGGAATTATTCCCACACTTGACACTTCTGATCCATTTGGACTCTTTATGGTTTTTTCATCTGACCAGTAAAGGGGCTTCATTCAGAGCCTGGTCCTACCTCAGCCGAGAACATCTACTGAAAATATTCATCTGTAGAAAGAAAAAAAAACTTTCCTGACTCTACTCTCTTCCCTAACTGTTTTCTAGGACAGGCTTCCTCTTTTTTTTTTTTTTATGTAATTTTACATCCAGTGAATTTTTTCAACAGCCTCTTGGAGTAAGGCTGTTACACAGATTGTGAGACTGACTTGTGATCTATTAGAGACCATGTTGGGACTGAAGCTGCAGCTTTGGTTTTAGGTTGAGTGGCCTGAGATCTTCAATCAGCAGCAAAGGAGAGGCAGATGGGTGAGCTGAGAAAGGGGAAGGCAGAGGTTTGCACAGGCTTAGATATTTGGGGACTGAACTCTTAATGTCTGAAAGGAAGGGGGGTGATTTTACTCTCTGCCCACCATCTCAGGTTCTGGCCCAAGATGCTGGTTCTTAAGCTCTGGGGACATGAGTCTAGTGATGTTCTGCACATACTAAGGACAATCAGAAGATGGAGCCCCTATCCCAACCCTTCCCCCAGCCCTAGAAATGTCTGCCCTGCCGCAAGGAAAAGCAAGCAGAATGTAACACAGCAATGTGTCATTTGGCTTGGACAACCCCCACCACACCAGGCAGCTGCTCCAGAGACACCAAGCTGCTACATCTTTATCCCCAGGGCCTGGGAGTCACTGAGATATTCTCTCTCCTTCAGGAAGAGAAGTCTCCTTCAGGGTGAGCATCCCTGGGTATCTGTTCTACCCAGAGTGCAATGGGGTGGTTCACAAAGAGACCTCAGCCCAGCAGCTGACCTTTAGGCTCAGTAGTTTCTCAGTACTTTGTGGTTTTATTCTTACTGTGGAACCTGGAGATAACTCTCTGAGATACTCCAAATCTCTCACTCCCTCCCCACCTCCCACAAGGGGCTTCCTCTCAATAATCTCCGTTAATGTGACATCAGGCCCAGTGGATTGAAATTGGCTAATGTCCACTTTTTTTCTGTCAGAATGGAAGGTCCTCTTGGGCAGGGACTGTGCCCTTCACCAGGGGTGGTCACTGCAGCTGGTTTAAATACAGTTTTGCTAAATTGATGCATGAATGAACGAAATGTGAAGAAGCTCCGAATGATGCCAGTTTGTCAGGAAAAGACAGAGACTGAGACAGGTTTGTGGAAAGACATGAAATGGAAGGTCAAAGAAAGAAAGAAGGCATTTTTCTTCTCAGGAATGAAACTGTTCAGACCAATCTACAGAGATAAAGTTCTAAGGCTGAGATTTGCAAGAATCCACTGCAGTGGAGAGCCTGCAGCAAGGAGTATTGTAGGTCCAGCGACTTTAGGACTGCCTCCAGGTTGCATGTTTGGGGCTTAGGGTAATGGGGGAAAGACAAACACATGGAGAAAACTGGCCATGCACCAGCTCTTTGCCATAGTCAAAGCATGGCCAAAGCCGTCCCAGATGAAGGAGGGAACTGGCTCTGCCGCAGAAATATCTGAGCGACATGGCCAAGGGAGATTCCCACTCCAGGCTGGGCAGCAGGAAGAGTTTGCCGACGTATTGGGAACTTGGCACCGAGGCAAATGTCAACAGGAAGAGAAAGGGTTCTCAGGCTGTGGTTCTCGAAGGAGGCAGCTCTGTGTCTCCTTGGCTAAGCTGGAGTGTAGGAATCACGGGTGGCCTCTGAGATGGCATGAAAGAGGGGAGGAAAACTGCAGTCAGAGGGTAGGGAAGACCAGCTGAGGAAGGCTGAAGGAAGGAAGGCAGTGGGGCAGATGGGACACAGGGCATGGTCCTCTAGGGGTCATGGCCGTCTCTGATCATCAGTAAATTTGGGTTTGCTTTTACTGGGCGCATGGAATTTCTCCACCATTTGCTCTCACACAGTCTCTGACTTTCTCCTAGGACTGACCCCCTTCTTTTCCTCTTTCCAGCCTCTCTGGCTCCATGTAAGTCCTTGAGTGTTCCAAGAGCACCATCATTCCTCTCTGCTGCCTGGAGTGCTCATAGCCATATGTCTGGCTAGCTCTGTTGCTTGCAGTCTGCGGAAAAGGCCTCTTCCCCCTGAAGCCACCCTGGACCACCCTGTATAGAATCCTCACCACCCAGCATTCTCCATCTTCTTACTTCACTGTAACTTGTTAGTCACATCATAATCTGACTTAATACTCATTTATTTATTGATTTGGTTGTTACCTGCATCGACCCTGGGTAAGGCAAACCTTTTGCTCATTGCTATATTCTCAGTTCCTGGAAGAAGCATTGCACATGGCAGGCACTCAACAAATATTTACAAGTAAGTGAGGAATCAGCACCTTTTCACAGGACCCTCCACCAAGAATCTAGACCTGAAAGTCTGGTTCCGCCCTTACTGGATGTGTGATCTTGGATACGTCATGGACTCTCGGGAGGTTTATTTCCTTACTTGAAAAGGAGTGTCTTGAACTAAATACCTCCTAAGGACCCCGTGACTCTACAGATCTAAGAGGATAAGATGAAGTGGGGGCTTTGACCTCTATGATTCTCTTATGGGACACCACTGCCATTAAATATCTGGATGGCACTTTTGTGCCCAAACTAGTTGGGCAGGGGCAGTACCACCAGCCCTGAGGCTGGAAGCTGAGAACTGGCCAGAAGGTTGAGGTCAAGGACTCATCAGACTAAGAACAAGCTATAGGTCCAGGGAAAGGGGTGGGCAGGGAAGAGCTGGGGCTGCTGCGTTTTATTTAAATCCCTGATAAGGATCAGGAAGCAGGCAACAGCCCAATGACACATTAATTAACTTTGCAGATGATACTGGATCAGGAAGGTGTTACATCCACCCATCTAAGTGAGACACAGGACAAAAGGACCTGGGAAGAGGTCAGGAACCAGTCCAGGAAATGGCAACAATGCACTGCAGCCGTGGCCAAGAGGGGAAAGGACTTGTGTCCTCTGTGGGTAGATGGGGGTTCTTGGGGTTGGGAATCAGGAGGAAGGGGATCCATTCTCAGAATATAGACGTCCAGTTGCCTGAAGGCATCAGAAGCAGGGGTGACTGTGAGCTCCACGGGTTGTTTGAATCCATGTCCGGGTCCCTCCTGTGGACAGAGCCCTCTTATTTGCATGTGCATTTGGAGGATGGGGAAAGGGGGCAGGGAGGGGAAAAGGAAGAGAGTGAACATTTATGGAGTACCCACAATAAACCAGGGACCATACACATGACCTCATCTGAATTCTGCAACAGCAATGATAAGACAGGAGGAAACTGAGGTTCAGAGAGACCAAGAAACTTGTTGACAGTCACGCTGCATGTTAAGTGGGAAAGTTGAGATCCAGACCTCACATGGAGGTGATGATTCCAAAGTAGGTTAAGGGTCCCAAGAGGAAGGGGAGGGTAGCAGCCTCTCAATGCTCAGGATAGAGACCTGAGCCAGGAGTAAGAACCCGAGAGAAGGCTTTCCTTAACCCCCTGGCCTGGCATGTGCACTGGAAATTTCTGACTTCCTGATCCCACAACCTGGTCTTCCTAAGCAGGAGGAGAAGGAAATGAGGAGGAAGAAAGACTTTTAGGCACCTAGGGAACTTAGAGAAGCAACAGGCTGAGGGGAAAAAGGGGAAGAATGCTTAACACCTATCATTAGTAAGTCAAAGCACCTGGAGGCCCACTTTGGTAGAGCTGAACCTGATGCATTGTGGACATGCGGTTACCACCTGGGTGAGCCATCCCAGAGGCTTCAGGCACACAGACAAGGATAATGCCCTGTCTAAGTGATACCTTAAACATGTTTCTCCAGGGAGCTGAAAGGTGGAGGCTTCTCAATCTTCTAAAAGCCTCTTCTAAAATTCTCCTCTAGAAGCCTACTAAAACCTTTTCTTTAGGAACTCTAGCAGGAACCCAAAAGGGAACTCAAGTGTGTTGTTGGCTAGGTCAGAAAAAAGCAGTCTGGCTCCAGTTGGGTCATGGTGTCCCCAAGAAAGGCCCAAGGAAAAGCTGATTGCAGACCTGGATGAGTCTCTGGGAGAAGGCCAGCTTAAGGACAGGCAACTGACCATGCCCTGTGTAAAATGAGCAGGGCCCAGAGAACATCACTAGGATAATGAAGCGATAGGAAGTTATGGGGTTGTAGAGACCCTAAGGAATAGGGTGACTGGATAAAATGCCTTCCTAGTCCAGGGACCCTGAGATGAGAGTGGAATCTTAGTAAAACAGGGAAGCTACATGTCTTGGCCCTGAAAGAATGTGCTGGGGAGATTGGGGGTGGGCAGGTGGGGATAACCGGTAAGGCCAGGAGGCAGGTTAAACAACACTGAAGAAACCATATGTGGGAGTCCCACCTAGCCCACAAGTTGAAGGGCTTTTGTCAAGTAGTCAGCTCGTCAGGAACCTCATATTCTTTAATTCCTCTTGTTTGCAGCATTGTGGCCATGTTCTGTTTATGTTTGCTCCTTGGTAAGAGTGCTCGGAAACCCTCCTTCTAGACATCTGTGAGTTTGTTGGAAGGGAAGAAATGGTGTTCCCATGTAGGGGGTAGTAGGTAAAGAAGCACTGTCCCCTGGGACTCTGCAGGGCAGTGGCAGTGACTGTCCCAATTCCAGACCCCAGACCAGTCATGATGATGAGGAGGAGTATCCCAGGCAGGAGAACTAGGGCCTGGTCCCCTCCTGCCTGGGCATGAACATGTTAGAGACTATACTGCAGGTTGAGAAAAGCCTCGTCACACTGCCCCCAACCATGACCCACTCCTACTCTTTGTAAACGGGTGTGAAAATGGCAAATGGTTGAAGATCTTAGAGCAAAGTTTAAAGAGCTGGGATGTTTGAGAAAAGCTACTGTGGCCAGGCCCCCATAACACCCCAAGAACTGGTATGACCAGGGGCCCTGAGATTCTCTAACGTCTTTGAACCTTATTCCTTTCTGCACAAAGAGTGGGTTTTCTGATAACCCACTTAGGATAGATTTGGGATCATGACTATTCTTCAGACCCCATGGCATCTTGTAGACAGTCATTTTCTCCCAACCATTAAAATTTAATCAGTAGGATTTCTAGTCCTTGGGACACACAGAGGTCTCCTAATTTGCCCAGATTTATTATTCCAGAACACCAGGGGAATCAGTGAAGGCCAAGAAAACACAGCTCACAGACCTTCATCTATGGCAAGCAGATTCTCGACTAGCAAAAAGGGTTTAATAATGACTGGCCATAAGCTATTGCCCTCGATTCCCAGAAACCACCTTCTTCTTTTTTTTAAATCTACTTGTGAATAATACACACCCAACACCACCACCATGATAAAAAAAATATGCCAGTCTTTGTGCCCAGTTCTCATGAAGTATCTTCTCATTTGTACCCCACCCCAGTTCACTGAGTACAATTTTGCAAAGAGTCATCATCTTATTGTGCCACTCCTGAGGTGTGTGCATATATGAGGCATCCCGTCATTCCCACCAAATACCATACAGGCTGTTTGGATAGAGCTGTACCTCTACCTTTTACAATTTTATGCTTGATTTTGCTCTCAAACCTTTACAAGTTCCCACTGATTTCTTCTCACGATAACACCCCCATCTCCCCACATCATTCCTAAGTTTCAGGATTGAGTCTCCTTTCCTCATATTTACAAAACCCAGGCAGGTTGAGAAGCTGGTATGATACTATCTAGGACAGTCTTATCTAGCTACAAAGTGTGAATCAGAGATTACACCACACAAGGCTGGTGCCAGCCAGGCGGGCTGCCATATTGCCAAGTAACCCAGTGGTTGAACCAGGTTAGGTTGAGTAATATTCACCAATGGGAAGTGAGTTTACTAATCATGTAGCCTAGTACACTGTTGACGAAAGCATAACTTGGAAGACCTGGCTGGTGTGACTGGAGAAGGTGCAGGTGGGGCTGAATGCTAGCTATGAAGACACCCAGTGACACTATTTTTTTCCACAAATAGTCACTTGAAAAACACATAGAAATATGAATGGAAACATCTAGTTTAACAAAGAGAAGAAGTATAGGTTCGTCATTAGGACCTTTCAGCCATCTTGGATTCCCTTTGTTAGGAAAGAATACCTCCTTGTGGTTGTACGTAAAGTTACAATTTGGAATTTTTTAAGTTTCATGAGGTGAGAGAAGGGAATTCAAGATGGTAGTCAGTGACCTAGAATTATGTGGGTGTGAAAATTTAAGATTCCATACTGCATTCTATTTATTGATCTCTCACTTCAAAAACATTCTTTTCTAAGGCCACAGCCCACCTTCTCCACCCAGATCTGGCTTCAACCTCTTGGTAACTATAACCAACCAGAAATACCACCCACATTTTTTACAATGATGGGCCTGCACTGGGATGGTAAGAATAGTTTCTGAGCATGGATGGTGTACTATATTCTGCCACTTTATGGCAGGCCTGGTCAGCACCTCAGAAAGGAGGCACCACCCCCCTAGTCACTATGTGGCGCAACATTTACATAGCTCTGGATCATCCACCAAAACTTGAAACTCTGCTGAGACAGAAATTTGCAAAATTCACAGCAAAGAAGTCCAGGTGTGTTTGTAGTGGGTGGGTAGATAGATGGATGGATGGATGGATAGATAGATAGATAGATAGATAGATAGATAGATAGATAGATAGATAGATAGATAGATAGATAGATAGATAGATAGATAGATGGATGGATAGATGAATAGACAGATATGACAAACTGTCTGAAGACTGATCTAGAACAAGCCTGTAGAGCAAGCATGGAGATGTGAAACTGAAAGAGGAGGGTATATATCTCCTCAAGAGAAATAGAGAAAGCATGGGTGCTGACAAATTCATAGTGGTAGGTTCTGCAGAAGAAAGCTCATAGGATAGGGGAAACACCATCTTTATAGGAAAGAGTTTATAAGATGTGAAGGGTCAGTGCTGTATAAACCTCCCTTGTATGTTCTCCAAATCCCAAATATTCTTTCTTTTCTTAAATGCACCGGATCCCCAGGTAGTTTATAAGAGCTATTTTCTGGCCAGGACCATCTTTCCCAGGCAGTTGCGCTTGGCCTGGAGAATACTGTCCACAGAACATTTAAACCTGGTTTTCCCCAATTATGTGACCACATAAGAGCTTCCAATCTCTCTGCTTATCTTGCCAACTCTGAAGAACCCTTCTCAAGTCTCCACCTGTTTTTCAGGCTTCAAAGCTTTAGCAAAATCACCAGTCAGTGCGGCTGTAGAAACTGCAGGCTCCCTGTCAACATCCCAGAAATGGTTCAGAAACTAGGAGATGCCCTTTCTTATATTCTCAAAGGTCCACTGGAGACCAGAGAGAAGGGTTGTAGAGATTCCCACTCACTTGTCTGGATTCTTAGGACTTTATCTCATCTAGCCACCTCATCTCCGTGGTCTTCTGAGTTTCCCAGAGGAGTGGAGGAGGTTCCCATCCTCTTGGAAGCACAGAGAACAGCAACACCATATTTGAAACACCAGGACCCACACAAAATGCCAATCAGCTTCTACTAGCACCAAATTCCACATCACCACATTGAGGTTTCAGAGCAAGATGGGCAAAATTAGGCATAAGAACCTATCAAACCAACCACCAGCCAAAATCAAAACAAGACAAAAACAAACAAACAAACAAAAACAAAACAAAAAGAAAAAAAAAACAGGCCAAACCAAAAACTTTATGCTATAAAAACAAGGAATAAAATAAGGAGATTTATAGGCCGGCTGATTGTCAGCAAACACAATATATTTACTGTATTAGCATTTGCTCACAGTGCAAATGGTACAACATTACACCATTTCAATATTTCGGTTTTTAAAAATGCTGTTTTCATTAACTATATTATATTGGCATAACAATATGACAAAGGAGCAAATGAAATGTTGGTGAAGAATTTCACCTTTTCACAATATCAAGCATATTTTTTTAACCTTAGTATAAGGTACTATAAATCCAAGAAATAAAAACATCCACAAAATATATTACATCTGGTTTGTCTTTTTCTAAGTACTCAACTTTATACAAAAGTCTTTCAAAAAATATCATTCCCTATAGGTTTTCCTGTTTAAAACCTGATTTTTTTCTCTCAGTTCACATAAGTTAGAGTGCATTTTCTTTTGTTGTTTTTTTTTTTTAAACATGCAGACATATAAAAAATCTGGATAGCACAACCTTTTGGCAACAAAGTTATTTTTCTCTTAGTTTAGCTTAAATGTCTGAGAACAGTTTTATTAAAACAAAGGAAAACTCAGAGTTATCATGCAGTGACATGCATAAACCAGAAGGAGCAAGGAAAAAATATTAAAGGGTATCTGATTCCTCCTTCCAGCTCGGAAGTGACCAAAATTTTTGTTTTTAATAATCATCACATTATAAAAAGTATTCAGCAAAATACTGTCTCTGCAAAGAAAGATTTTACCCTTCAGCTGAAAAAAATATGGGCCCTCCTGGCAAATTTCATCTTCTTTCCTTCTACAAAAGTCCAAGTACCTGGAAATCCACAATCTCCCTGCGTTTTGATTTTCCCCCCCTTTCACTAACTTCCTTTAGTATTATTTATCCACCACCAACCCCCCCCAACAAAACAAAACAAAAAACCCACAAAAAATGCTGCTTTTCTTCTTTAAAAAAAAAAAAAAGGTGGGAAACGCATAAAGTGACTTTAAAAACAGACATTCTGTAAACTCCAGACCTTTGTTCCTTCTCTCTGGGCAGCTTACTGACCACAGGAGAAATCACGCTAATAGGGAACAGTACATTCAGTCAAGACTGTGCTGGAAGCTGTGTCCAAGAGCAACCTTCCCTACTGCTCCACTTCAAGAGCCCCGTGTGGAAACGGGCTGGGGGAGGGGGTGCCTGAGAAGAGGTGAGGTAGGGCAGGGAGAAGGTGAGAGTGGGAATGGAAAAAGATGCCTCTTCAGCAACATGGATTAATGCCAAAAAATCCCCACATCTTTGAGGAAAATTTAGACAAGAGTTGTATCTGTGTGTACGTCCACATGTGTATGTCTATCGCACACAGATACATCTCATTAATTCCTTTTCATAAAAATACATCACTTAAAGCTGTATACACCTGCAAATTCTTTATTCCAGTGCACTGCACCGGATAATTAAGTACCTTAGAGATGGTATTTTCTAAGAATATATAATGTGGGTATGTTAGATATACGTATACAAGTGTATACACACACACACTGTCATATACGTACACACTATACATAGATTTGATTTCCACCTGTTGTGCCGGTGATCAGAAAGGGCAAAATCCGAGCCTACTTTCTCATCAGTGATGGTAAAAAGAAATAGGTACCTGCAAAAAGACAAAAAGATGGCCAAGTGGAGTGACTGGATGAGGCCTGCCTTTCTGGGAAAAGATTTTGAAAGAGATGGGGGAGAAGGCTTGGAGGGGAGTAGTAGGGGATGAGGACGAAGGGCAGATTCAGGAACACCTATTTTTAAAAAGAGGGCCAAGGAAATAGATTTCTTAAAAGGCAGGTTCTGGGATGGTGTTCCTTCTCCCCGCAGATCAAACTGCCCTGAGGCCTAAGAGGGAAGTGCTCAGAACAGAGAGGTTCTGAGGGGCTAAACCCCAAGCAGCGGTAGCAGCACCGCGGCAGCATCCGAGGCATTTCTGTAAGAAACATTTCCGAGCAGATGGAAGACCATCTCTTGCGGCCACGTGCAGGCCCCTAGTCTGGGACATTCCCCCAGCGCTTGGGGGCCCGTTATGGGAAAGAGTTTGGAGTGGACACAGCCCAGTTCAGCTCAAGAGTCTTGCACACACACACACACACACGCGCGCGCGCGGCGCGTACACACACACACACACACACACACACATACACACTCACGCGAGCACGCACACTCGTGCGCATTCCCGTACGCAGGCGCGCGTGCGTGAGGCCGGCAGCAAGCTTTGCGCTTTGGTGCGCTCCTTATCCCCTCCCCCTCTCGGGTCTTCGAAGGGAAACCGAGGAAGACGTGGGGTGGAGGGGACCATGAGGTGCTTGGATCGGGCGAGGTTTGGGCGGGCCCGCCTTCGGTCCCCCTCCCTGCAGGTTCTTGGCGCGGCCCAGCGGCCCTTGGATCCAGGCGATCCGTGCTGAACAAAGCGGGCTAGACGCCACCTTTTCCACCCCCACGCCTTGGCTGGGGGTGGGGGGCAAGCGAGGGGAAGGCGCCTGTGCCCTGGCCCCCGACCGTTGGCCAGTGTGAAAAGGTGGAAACGGGGGACGTCGAAGGGGAACAAGGGACCTTACGTCCATGGAAAGGCCAGGGCGCGGCCCCTGCGCCTCCGTGGCTAGCTTTCCAGCTGCTTTCAGACGGGCAGCCGGGAGACACTAGAGGGAAAAAGTGGGGACCTGGGGGCCGGAGCCTCAGGCGCAGGTGGTGACCACAGGAGCCAGGGAGACCGGGGGCGCCGAGGACGCCGAGGGCGCACCCCCCTTCTCCGCCTTCTTTTCCTTTTGCTTGAGATGGATCTTGGCGTGGCGCTTGCGCTCGTCGCTGCGCGCAAACTTGCGCCCGCAGAACTCGCAGGCGAAGGGCTTTTCGCCCGTGTGCGTGCGGATGTGAGTGGTGAGGTGGTCGCTGCGGCTGAAGCTCCGCATGCAGATCCGGCATTGGAAGGGCTTGTGGCCCGTGTGGATGCGCAGGTGCCGGGTCAGCTCGTCCGAGCGACTGAAACGGCGGTCACAGCCCTCCGCTGGGCACGCGTGTGGCCGCTCGTGGAGCGGGGTCTTGCTGGGCCGGTTGGGGTACTTGCGGGGCCGGATGGGCTTGAGCGTGAGCGGCGGCTGGGGTAGGCTGCCGAAGCCTGGGTGGATCTGCTTGTCTTTGAAAGCCTTGATGGTCTCCAGGGGAGTAATAGGGGGCGGGTTGACCCGGATGGGGTCCATGCCCTGGAAGGGCTTGTGCTCCGGGATGGATCCCATGTCGTTGGGGTGGTGGTATAGGTTGTAGTCAGGAATCATGGGGAAAAGATTGCTGTCCAAGGCCGGCTTGGCCGATTGGTAATCCTGGGGGGAATAGGCGAGCCCAGGGTTGCCCTGGGGGTCGTGGAA